>JAOQMP010038217.1:0-11562 GCA_027563575.1 Erythroxylum pedicellare | reverse complement strand
CATTATAGCCAATCCACATATATGCACACCCCCATACTTAGAATTTTGTACATCCACAAACTCAACAATCACAAATGTTACACTAGCTTTATGGCTTGGGTACGAAATTTGGTTAAGTATAAAGCATGTAATGTAGTTGATACAAAAAGATAGGCTAATAAGGCTCAAAGGGGCTTATCAAAAAGGAAAATCATATAATGGGTAGGTTATTTGGCTAATGTAGTTTTTGAAACAAAGAATGCCTAATCATTTCCATGTTAATGCATATGATAAAAATGTGGTCTCAAATAGAAATTTAAGGTAAAATCAAGATGTACATGTCATGAAGATCACACATTATCAAAAGACAATGAGACTAATATGAATGCGTCAGTCAAATAAGACTCAAAATATCTTCGACTTTGTCTACCACTAGTCATTAGTCTTTTAAAGATAATGCATATCGACTAATCACATGAGTAAAAATACATGTAAAGTTGTTGGGAAATTCTCTAGTCAATTCATTATCTACTCATGAATATATAATCCTAGAATCAATAAAAAAATAAAAATTGTTTGTTTTTTTTTGTTTTATTGTCTCTCTCATTTTGATTGAAAACTTAAACAAAGTAAAATAAACAAATTCAAAAATACACATGCATATAAAAAGTAATGCAGAAATGTAAAGGAAAAGAAATTTACTACCCTTGGGTTGCTTCCTAAAAAGCACCTTTGTTTAAGGTTATTGGCTCGACTATATGTTTCCTCCTCACATGGCAAAATTTTGATCTTCAAATGTCACATGTGGCTCCTCCACGTGAGGTTCTTCAGGATAGGATTTCAAAAATAAAATTAAACGGTGTTTAGGTTTAGGGGGTTTTGGATTTTTCAAATAAGAAAATAAAATAAAAGCGAACCTAATAAAAACAAATTAAAGAAATTATGCGAAAAATGATAAAAGTGGGGTATTCAATAGGGACCCGGTTCTTTTGTTAAATCTCGGCCTACACCCTAATTAAGCATATTTATTGATTTCTTGTTCTGAAACCTCCCTTAGCAACTATGAATCGTGGGTTAATAATTAACTCGAGCTTTCCCTTAGGTTTTGTTTAATCAAGATACGATCGTTAATTAAACCTAACCATTGAATAACCTAGGATATGATCTCTAGATTTAATTAGGCAGTAGTGTTACAAATTAGGAAAACCAATTAATCAAGGCAACAACCACATACAATGCATGATTTAACCTAAGTTATGTTATCTCTAATGATTACAAATCATTAGTCGCTACACATGAATTTTAACATAACAATTATGGATTATATCGAAATTCTAGCAATAGGTTTACAATTAAACTTTTTCAATGAACATATTAAAATCATCCTTTCACAATAGCTAATGAGTTTATACACAAATAACCAATCAATAATGAAAATCCCAAATCAATTGACATAGGATAACACAATCAATTTCTAATGAGAGAAAGCAACAACAAAAATAAAGAAATACATTTATCCCGTGTCATTAGCATCGATGTCACTTCCGAGTCGACATTGGGACATCTAGCCCTTCATAGGTGCCTTACAAGAAAATGCTTCAGCCTATGGTGAATAACCCTACCGAAAACCCCAGTAGCTCTTCTTCACTGCACCTCCCCTCTATTCTATGTTATTGCTCTCTTCTCTATTTGCTACTGCTCATGTGACGTGACAAATAAATATGTTATCCACTGTCACTGTTCATGTTTTACTTAAAAACCTAAGCACACCTTTCATCTACTGCATAAAACACAAACGTAATACATTTGTGTTTTCTTTTTCCACTCTACTGGAGCGTTTTCTTCCTTACTATGCTACGTTTTGGCTGCTCTACTCACCACTTAATTCACGTTGTTGTGTAGCTAATAAACTGCTATTCTTTCTTTATATTGTGCATACATTTTAGTCCAGCACATGCAAGTTTTATGCTTCCACTTGTTGCACCTTAGCTCCACGGATGTTGCCTTATGCATTGCCCATTAACTAACTTATTGCATTACCATTAAATTATCATAAATTGCATGTAAAATTCCATGCATAATCATGCAGCTCACGTTCTTTGCATTTTGTGCTTTTATTTTTCTTGTCTTTTTCTTGTCTTTTAATTTTCTTCTTTTTGCTCCAAAGAAACAAGTCAAAATTAATCTTCGAAAAATATCCCAAATGTCGTACTTTTGACTAACTTTAACTTTTTTTTTGGTAAGTCAGTAAATTTATAAATAAATAAAGGTATGTATAATCGAGAGATTACCTAAGATGCCAATATCTGATCTAAACCAAAAGAAACCTTACATGAGAGCATGAGGAACCTATAATTGGTCCATATGACCATACAAACATAACAGCAAACTAAACCATATCTATTAACCAAGATGATCATATCAAGGATCACCTTACCAATAATACAATTATTCCTTGCTACAGTTCCAGCAGTATAAAACTAATCAAGACTACCTACTAACCCATAATTAGAATACTGCACATCAAATTTGAATTCTTCTCATTTCCAGATCAAAGTGGTATCTTATATGTTAAGGATACCGAAGTGATGAGGAAGGAGAGATAGTTCAACTCTCCACCCATCTTCCTTTGTATATTTGATCTAAACTTCCAGCTAAGACACTAATATGGGGAATAGGAGCTCTCCTACTGTTGAGTTATCTAAGGAGTGAACCGTTGAAGCTTGTGACACCATGCATTCTTCAAGACCTTGTTGGAGGATGAGGCATTCCTACATCTTATGCCTCTCTTTCTTGATGCTTGCATTTGGTGTATCCTCCTATCATGATTACAAGGCTTTATTACTTCTGCTCTTATCTTTTTAATAAACAACCTATCTTTTAGAAGATATCTGAGATCGCCATTGATATAGATTGACAACGAGGGGAATGCACTTATGATTTCCGGACATAACCTGCAAAACTGCAAAACAAACTTTAGAAGAAAACAAGCCAGAAACCACAATTTACCTTCTCTTAGTGTTTGAGTAAAGTTGTTCCATTACTTGGAAGATCAATTTAGTAGTAATCCTACCTACTTCCATGACTGTGTTTTTGAAGGTTTTGAGATTTCTCTCAGATCGTAAGTTATACAAAACAATAGATAGAAGGATGATAAAGGTATTGAGGTCAATGTTTCTGTAGTTTTGAGGTTGGTTGAACCAATTTAGAATGGATTGAAGATTTAATAGGTTTGGAATGTTTATCTAAAAGTGGCTAAGGTAGTGTAACCATACTGATTTTGAAAAGGAAGATTCAAAGAAGAGGTGGTTTGTAGATTTATTGTCTAAGGAACACAATGAGCAATGGTTAGAACATAAGTATAAAGGACCTGATCCCTTATTTGTAGCTTGTTTAGGAAAGCTAACCCTAAGATAAAGACATACCTTGGGTTGGTACCTTTATGCCACACTAATTTATGCCAAAATACTCTCGGATAAGGATGTCTCATCAAAGTGTATACTGAAGCATTTGTGTAAGTTTTTGTGGGGCTTGGAATCCATTCTAATCTATCAAGTTATGACCAATTGAGTTGATACATTATGGCTCTAGCATATGAATGGCCTCAATTATGGCACTTTGCCAGCACCATACATTGTCTTTTATAACATTAGCTACTTTTGCATTTATTGGAAATTTTGAACCATTGATAACTCTTCGAGTTGAGAGATCCTTTATGACACCTCTAGGATGCTAGGTGTCCTGCCATAAAAAATTTAAAATACCATTTCCTATCCTAAATTTAAATTGGTTACCAATAGTATTCCTGAATTGAATAAGTTTCCTTTAACTCCAAGAGCTATTATTTGTCGGTTGGGCACTCCAGAAGTTTTTCCTTCTAAGAATAATGGTGTGAACCTACTTTACCCACAAAGCTTCCCTATCATTAAAAAGAACCTAGATCCTTTTACCTAACAAGACATTATTCTAAGTAGACAAATGTTTAATCCCCAGACCACCCTATTTTTTAGGTCTACATAGATCAGACCTATTGACCTTTGTATGAGTTTTTAGACACAACCCTCCCAGTCCACAAGTTCCTATGTTTAGACTCTATCTCTTTAATGATGTGGGCTAGAAGTACAAAAGGCTAAACCAGTAGACCTAAAAAGTAGATATAATAGAAATTACTAACTGAAGTCTACCAGTATAGGACAGGGCCTTATGGGTTAGACCTAAAAAGTAAATATAATAGAAATTACTAACTGAAGTCTACCAGTATAGGACAGGGCCTTATGGATCCATTTGTTTACTCTGTAATCAATTTTATCCAACAACAGGAAACAATCTCTCCTAGTCAATCTACCTGTTAAAAGAGGTACGCTTAGATATTTCATAGGGAGTTGACCTCTTTTGACCCAAAATAGTTTCCATCTGAATGGCCAAATGATCCACATCAGGAGATAAGAAGAACTGACTCTTATTAAGATTCATTTTAAAACTACAGAAATTATAGAAAATGCTTAAGAAATTTAGCAAGGTATTCACCAAAGTCAAATCATCATGACAAAACATTAACAAATCATCAACAAATAAAAGATAGGATAGTTTGAGAGCTTTACATCTCCAGTGAAATTTAAAAGTAACATTTTCTGCTATCAAAACATTCAAACTCCTAGATAGAACCTCCATACATATAATAAATAAGTACGGAGAGAGAGGATCTCCTTGTCTTAAACCTGATTTCCCACAAAAATATTTGTATGAGACCCATTAATGAGGATAGAGTATGAAGGCGAGGTTATACACTCTTCAATCTATTTAATAAACATAGGAGGAAGCCTTACAGCTAGGAGCACATTAAGGAGGAAATCCCACTGAATAGAATCATAAACTTTTTACAAGTCTACTTTAAAAGCACATCTCTTATGCTTATTTAAAAGGTGATAGTTCTTAAAAATTTCTTAAGCTAAGAGGATGTTGTCCCCTATTTGATAGTTTTTAATAAAACCACTTTAGTTTGGGCTAATGATGAGGGGCAATATCTATCTAAGTCTATTAGACGTGATTTTTGTGATCACCTTATAAATCATTTTACAACAGGAGATAGGTCTATAGTCCAACACAGTGGATGGCTGATTCTTCTTAGGAACAAGGGAAATAAAATTTGAATTAAGCTCTTTGATGAGCCTCCTATATTGGAAAAAGTATTGGATTGCCCTAGTGATCTCATTCCTAATAATATGTTAAGTTTGTTTAAAGAAAAACCCATTAAACCCATCTGGACTAGGGGACTTATTCAGATTGAAAGAAAAGAATACTTCCCTAAGCTCCTATGATGTAACTTCAGCTATAAGATTGTTCCTAAGGTTCTCAGAAATCGGATGAGGAAAAAGAGTTGTCATATACTCTTTTGCAGATGCTAGGTTTTTCTTTTTTCCAAGATAGTTTTGAAAGAAATTCAAAAAGTTTTTTTGAATTTCTTCTAAGTCAGTAATCCTTTGGTCATTTCTCACCAATAAAGAGTGGATATTGTTTCTGTTCCTATTTGACAAGATGCAATTATGGAAGAACTTGGTGTTCCTATCCCCCTCCCTATGCCATTTAATACAGGAAGATTGTTTGTATAAGGATTCTTGATCGTTTAAGGCTTTAAATAGATTGGTCGTAGCCTTATGTTCTTCGGCAACCAGTTGAGTCCTATGCAAAATCCTCATTTGGTCTTGGATGTTAATCAGGACAGCTTGACAAGTCTCAACTCTGTTATTATTATCTCCTACCTAATCTGAGTTTAGGGATTTGAGAGCATTTTTGACTAATTTGAGCTTTGACACTACACAAAACATAGGAGTCACTCGGATTTGAGAATTCCAAGCCTCTTCTACTATTTGTAGGAAATTTGGTTGTGAGACTAGGAAGTTTGAAAATCTAAAAGGAGAAGATCTCCTCTTTAGGAAAGTTGAAGTCCTTATCACTATAAGAGAGTGGTCTGAAATATTAGGATTATGGATCTCATTAAAGGATCTAGGAAACTGAGAACTCCAATTTAAATTGATAAGAGTTCTATATAGTTTTCTAGCTATGTGGAGTTTACCAGATTGTTTATTAGACAATGTAAAATTTGGACCGCTAGAGTTAAGATCATACACACCACATTCCTTTACACACTTCCTAAAGTCTCTCATTCCACTAATAGTCGAGCAACTAAGGGTTCAACTAATGAGAAAACATAATAGCATTAAAATCCCCAACTATAATCCTTGACTGATTCCCAACAATAAGTTTGATGTTTGAAAGAGTGGACCAAAGATTTTTCCTATAATTATAATTATTCAAACCATAAATGCAAGTAACAAAAAAAAAAAACAGAATCACAATTCATAGGGGACACCTACAAAAGAATCAGTTGATCAGTAGTAATCGGAGGAGAACATAAGTAACGATCTAGATTCTAAACTACTACTAACCTAGCACAAGAAGCTTGTTCTAAATTACTACAGAAAAGCCATCTAGGAAACATAGTAGAGAAAATATTATTTAAAAGGAAATGAGACTTGATCCTAGATTCTATTAAACACATAAAAGAAACTAACAACATCTTAAGGAAAGATTTCACAGCTAACTGTTTTTTTTTAAATTATTGACACCTCCAATATTTCAAAAACCTAGATCCATAACTCTAAACACTAAGACAAAATCTACTGCTTTTGTTTTCTTCTAGATTTTCTACCTTTCCTAATGGTAAAATCCCCTTATGCCCCTTCCAACAAACTCAGACTCTGATAATTATTAGAACTATTTGGAGCTGCATTAGATTTAGGAGAGGCCATAGAATTATATGATTTTCTCACACCAGGACAGTCAGCATCTTCAAGATTTACATTAGGATCATCTTGCTTCTACTGCATTTCTTTGCCTTTACTTTGCTCATTTAGGGTCTCAACTATTATGATCTCCTTAGGACTAACTTGTTCCTTCTTAGAACTTTGCTCCTGAACACATTCCATCTGTTGGTTTCCACTTATAGGTTTTGAATTATTTTCCTTTTCTAACTCTTGTTGAGTCCCTGTTTCAAATATACGATCTGTAGGTTACCATTCCTTCTTCTATGTAACCTTCTAAGGCTTCCATTCATATTCTATCGCAATCTCTTTAAATGTCACTTGTCCCTCATCATTATAAGTAGCCAATTGAAATGACAAAGGCCAGCTCCTTTTTAGGTCTAATTTTATACACATTTTGGCATATAGGATTCTAGACATTCTTACTGTGTGGGAATCCATAAGCAGAGGATGTCCCACTGCACTAGCAATCTTACCTAACCCCTCGTTATTCCAATACTCATAGGGAATATTATGAAATCTTATCCGTATAGGGGCATACCTAATATCATCCTACTCCCTCGCATTCAAACTCCATTTACGTAAGAATAAGAGCTTCCTTTAGATATGCTAAGGTCCCTTTTTCAGTACCTCATTTATGCCAAATTCTGAATCAAACTTGAATAAAATTTTTTTTAAGCTAGTCACTAGAATTTCTGTTAACCCGTATGCTAACCAAGCTTTAGAAAGGGCTCTCTAAACTATTAGGAAGGCAGGGCACTTACCAATGAAGAAGCCTATCAGAACATGGAAAAATTTTGTTGCTCCTTCTGCTCTAGCTTTGGTGGCGGGATGACAAATATTTGGTCATCCTTAATCTCCGAGGGTTCTCCACTACATCGGCAACAACAAATTTCCAAATTTTTCGAAGAGTTTCATCGAAGCTTTATAGTCGTGAGTGTTTAAGGGAATATTTGGACTAGTTCGCTAAGTGGTCGATTTGCAATGGTTTTGCAATCCTACGGCCATCTTAACAGGGGAAAGGTTTGGGCGGTTTGGGTTAATGTTTTGGGAATTAGGGATTAAGGGATAGGTCGAAAGGGGAAGTCTAGGAGATGGTATAGGGGTTTAGGTTAGGGGTATATAAGAAGGAGACGAGGGAGAAGACGCAGAAGAAGTCATAAAAGAGGGGTCAAAAACTCACAAGTGATCTTTGAAATAATGGACGCTCTGCTATTTTCTCTCTCTCACATCTCTCTCTATGTAACGATCTCTCTCACACTTTAACTTCTTTGCTTCTGACTTATACCTAAAATCAAATATGCGCCAAAGTGAGTATTTTAAGCAATTTCATGTCGTTAATCGCTAAGTGTTTTGAAATAATTAAATAATCAATTAAGCACATATCATTAACCAAACAAAGTATCCTTACAAAATACTCATAAACTTATATGAAAAATTAACATTGGTAGTAAAATTCAATATCTTCAATTATAATTCTAGAAACCTCCAATCTGGTATTAGATTTAACATGTTGAGATACAATCTACTTATCACTTGTAAACATTTGCCTTATCTCCTTCTTCATCAGAATAAAACACTAAAGTAGTAAGAAATTATTTGCAAATCTTGTAATAGTAGGATAACACAAATTTCTCCCATTAGCGAAATCTTTTCTTATTTAATTCAGGACCCATGCACAATTGTAGGTGAGCATGATTTACCTTTTTCTTTTTGCATAGTCTCATTCATAATAGGAAAATAACTAGCATCTCATATATTTTCCAACATTAGGTCAATGCAATGTGCAACATAAGGAGTCCAATAAAAAGAATTATACCTCCTTTTCAATCTTCCAGTTGCTTTATAAGCAGAATCATTGTTAGCAATAAAATGAGCAATATTTTTTTATCCCAACTTCATTAAAACATCTTTAAATATTTGGAAAGGAGTAACACCATTCCTAACAAGGCCAAATGTATCAATAAACTTTAAAATCATTATCTCCTTTTAGAATAAACTAAAAAATTATAATAGGCTCATGTCTTCTATTTTTCCAACCATTACACATGATTGAACACCTATAAGTAGCCCAAGTCATTCTTCTTTCATCCAAATAACTTTTTATTTCATAAATAAAGCTACTTTGAAGTTTACCTCTGTTGTCATCAAGTGAAGGAGTTTTGTATTTTAGACCACAGCAGGCATTAACATCCACCAAAGGCCAATATTAATAATAAGATTGGGCAACATTGAATACTATACCTGAATCATACTACCATCTATACATTGCCATTTCCACGTTATGATCCATTTCTATAGATTACAAGCCACTACGGATTGAAGGCTAAGCTTTAAGAGTTACTTGTGGTGCAAAAAAGTTAGATACATGTCTTTTTCTTTTCTTAACATCAGGTGCAACATCTTATTTTGTTGGATATGAATACTACCACCTTTAACATCCCCACTGTCATCCTGACCACCAACAAAAGAACTTCCACTACTAATTTCGTAATTTAATCTTTGCCTTCTAGCTTTCTCATGTTAATACTCTTCAATAAAAGTCTTCATTCACCATTTCATATGATGACTCACTTTCTTATGAGGCTCTACATTACCTTTGATCCCAACTAAATGCTTCTTTAATTTAGTGATTTGGCCACTTTCCAGTTACTTGTTACAATACAAATAAATAATATAGTTCTTCATTACAAGAACCAATCTAGCATAAGCCTAAGATGGATCATCAAATCTTCCAATACTTGAAGCGATTGAATTATCACATGTACTTGAACTTCCCTTCATTTATCTATAAAAATAAATAAAGATATATTAAAATTAACTTGATAAATTTGTATCAAAATCAAGTTGTGTATAATTTAAGGAAGAAATAGAGAAACAACAGTTTCTTAACAATCATATATCATATACATACAAGTAACCTTCGTTAAATTATATATATGAATCCCTAAGAAAATAAAATGAAACTAAACTAGTAAAGAAAAATTAAATAAAACATACAAAAATGCTGAAAACTATGAATTCTTTTGGGACCTGGTTCTTTAGTTCAATCTTAGCTATAGCCAATTAGAAACTTTTCATTGAATTGTTGTTCTTATACCTCTCCTAGGCATTATTAATTCAGAGATGCTCGTTAATTAAATGTAGCCATCGAATAACCTAGAACAAGCTCTCTAAATTTAACTGGATAGTCACATTACAAATTAGGAAAACAAATTAATCAAGGTAACAACTACACAAGCTCGGGTTATTTAACCTAGGTTATGTTATCCCTAATAATTAAAAACCATTAGCTGACACAAATGAATCTCAACATAACAATTATGAATTATATTGAAATTCTAGCAATGGGTTCTTATATAAAAATAATCAGATAGAGTATCCAATCATTCTCACATAACACTCAATGAACAAAATCAATCCCTAAAAGAAAGAACAACAAACAATGAGAGAAACGCTTAATCGAGTCATTAGTGTCAATGTCACCTCTAAACCAACATCACAATGTCTAACTCTCCATGGGTCTCCAAGGATGAGAGGTTTGCCTTTTTCATTCTCCCAAAACCTTCGGCTCTTTAAATTTCTCCCAGACAAAAACATTAAACTTTCATAACTTTTGACCGTCAACATTATGTTACTTCTACATCAAAATGTAAGGCTTAATGGAAAACTAGCACTTCTCATAGTGGTGAGTTGGTACACCCATGACACATTTGTCACAGCAGTGACACATTTGTCACTCACAGCTATGAGATCATGCATATGCAGTCCATGTATGGCCGTGAGCATGCTTCATTCTCCATTTTTTTATGCTTTATCTTGTCTTCTTTTTTTAATCTCCTTCTTCTTCTGCTTACTCCACGAAGACAAGTGAGTGAATCTTCAAAAATTGTCTCAAATATAGTACTTTCGACTCACTTTAGCCTCTTTGCTTCTAAATTGTGCCTAAAACCATATATAAACTAAGGTAAGTATCTTAAGTATTTTTATAGAAATAATCTCTAAATGTTATAGAATAAATTTATAATCAATTAAGCATATATCAATTTTCCCCACACTTAGCTTTTGACCATCCTCAGGCAAGCATCTAAATTAAAGTCATAGACCCAAAAACATTTTCTCAATTCCCATATTTTCTAAGAATGTAAAGTTATAAGAAAATATAAATGACTTTCAAAACCCATAGCAAGAGCTTAACTTATACGCTTATACTCGTGATCAATCAACATTCATCACCTTTAGAAACTGACCAATCTAGAGGTAGACTTGAAAAATGTTTTTAGATAAGATATATCCATAGGTACACTCAACACCATTCATGGTCACGACATTCCACAATGCATATCATTTCATTTCTCCATTACTAAGGTTCACATGCATAATCATGAATCAAAGGACTTTTCAAGGTTGTAATTTAGGCAAAGGTGAGGTGAGAAGTATTAGGTAAAGTAGCATAAAATCCATCAAAGCTAGTAAAATAGGAAAAACACTCAATATACCATTAAGTGTAAAAACTAACATTCACTTACAATTGTGTACATTAATTATGATGAATGAAAAACCATGTTTCCTAGCTTAAAGTTAAGCTCTCTCACCACAAGCCACATCAAGCATATATCACTCACAAAAATTAATCATAAAAATGATTCTGTAACTATAGGGAGTGATTATTGAAAGCAACATCCACCTCATATCCAGTATACTCAAGTAACCCATTCAATATAACTCTAGGAGGAAAGACTAATCATAGACAACTTTTCAA
>JAOQMP010038172.1:0-11564 GCA_027563575.1 Erythroxylum pedicellare | reverse complement strand
ACTTTATTAATTATCCCATCTATAACGAAAGTTAGATCGATCGGTCCAACCTTGGTTATAGGATTAAGAATAAGAGTTATAAAAGAAATTACTTTCGTCTCTATCAAAATATTTTTTAACACCACAAACATTAAACAAATGGATCGAGAAACAACTAAAAAGAAACTAATTAAAAATAAATTTGTACAGAACAACAATTAAAAACACTACCAAAATTGGTAATGCATCATAATACTACATAAAATAAACTAGACTACTAGTATAGAAGTGGTGAGTCTTGGTTGATCCCTCAGAGAATGTGTGTAAAGCTTTCGAAATGAAATTAATTGGTGTTTAGGTTTAGGGAATTTTGGTTTTAAACGTAAGAAAATAAAATAAAGCTAAACTAACTAATAATAGCAAATTTAAAAACCATTTAAAAAAATGATGAAAGTGGGGAATTCGGCAAGGACCCAGTTCTTTGGTTTAATCTCGTCCTACACCCATTTAAAAATGTTTTAATGATTTGTTGTTCTTAAACCTCTCCTAAAAACTATTAATCATGGATTAATTTATTAACCTGATTTTTTCCTTAGGTATTGTTTAATTAAGATATGATCGTTAATTAAACCTAACTACTGAGTAACTTAGGATACATTCTCTAGATTTAATTGGGCATTAGCATTACGAATTCAAAAAATCGATTAATCAAGGCAACAATCTCACATACTTGAGTCATTTAACCTAGGATATGTTATCCCTAATGATTATGAGCCATTAGTCGCTACAAATGAATTTCAACATAACAATTACGAATTACATTGAAATTGTCTATACACAAATAATTGAACAATAATGATACGATTATTCATACATAAAACCAAGTCAATTAACATAGGATAACACAATCAATTCCCAAATAGATAAAGAAATAATAAATACAAGGAGAAATATACTTAACCGGGTCGTCGACATCGGTGTCACCTCCAAACTAGCATCAAGATCATGGATCTCCAAAAGAATAAATCTTTGTCCCTCTTCTTCATTAAAACTGAGAGCTATCAAGACAAATTTACTTCAATCCAAATGTTCCCACCTTCTTCTTTCCACCCTCATATGTGTAACTGTCACTTATTCTTCAATCATCCACATTTGGAAAACCGAAGAGGAATTGATAAAGAGAGATGTTGTGTTTTTTTTCTTGTCCAGCCGCCACTCTCTTTTGTTACATCCCTCTCGGCCCCTTTGGTTCTCCACTCTCTTTTCACTCCAGTGGTAGCCAACAGCCCCCCCTCATGTCACACATAACACATTTTTTTTATATTCAATAGATAGGTTAAAATGTGGCAGCTAGTCTTCACTTTGTTCACTCTTAGTTATTCATATTTCCACTTGCTCTTTATAGCTGACAAATGATCTTTTATCATCCAACTTTCCATTCTTTTACTCCTTATCTTCTAATAGCTAGGTTAAATATAATGGACATGTGTCTTCATCTTGCGTTATCCCATTATTTATACCTTAAAGAGCTAATTTAAAATGTGATAAATGGACAGCTAGTGTTGGAATGAGACAAATGTCGTTAAATGGACAGCTACCCATCAAATTCATGTTCTTATAGGTGTGAGTGGTGTCTTATGCCCTTACATTCCCATGACCAGTCGTGAGCTACTTCCTTGCTTTGTTCTTCACTTACACACTCTTCTTCTTACATTATTCTTTCTTTAATCTTCTTCTTCTTACTCCATAAAAACAAATGAGTGTGATTCTTCATAAAATGGCCCAAATGTAATGCTTTTGACTCACTTTAACTAATTTTTTTTCAAATTCTACCTAAAACCACATATGAATCAAAGCGAGTATCTTAAGCAATTTCATGTCATTAATTGCTAAGTGTTATGGAATAATTATACAATCAATTAAGCACATCTCACTTTTTCTTCTCCTATATTCACTTGAATTAAGTGAAATACTTGGTCTTCCTACAAGTCCAACACCTTATAAGGTAATTATTAACATCCCTTTGAATCGTGATTAGCAAGTATGTTTAGAATTAACCTACTCTTATAAGTAGTTTCATAGGCATAAGCAAGGGTCTCTTGAAGCTTTGTTATTCACAATATCATCATGTTTCACATTTTGACTAGCCTATGTCCTAAATCAGAAAAAATCCTTATTATGTCCACTTTTAAATACCCATTAATTAGCTTATATCAACCTTTCAACTAGTTAATGACCTATACAATATTCAATATGTCCAGGGCACAAGGCTTCCCACTTTGTGGGGGTTTAAGGAGGGTTATGATGTATGTAGTCTTCCCATTGTATTTTTACAAAGAGATTATTTCCGTGACTTGAACCTGTGACCTTATGGTCATAAAGGAGCAACTTTATCAGTTGCTCCAAGGCTCACTCGCAGTTGATGACTTATAGAAATAAGCTAAAATCTTTAACTTTCATGTCTTTTTAAAGATTAGACACACCTCTTTTACAACCAAAAAAAAAACTCAATTCAACACCATTTGAAAAGTTCTCCAAAAATTTTTTTAACGATCAATAGAGACTTCTTTAAAATATTTCCAAAATTTACCTTACTTATAACAAATTACATTTACTATGCACTCAATATAAAATGATCATACCGTAATTAAAACTCTAATTTAGTAAAATTAAGTGAGATAAGGTTGTGATGATTTGTTTTATATGGGATGGTATCAATTCTTTCTTAGTTTTGATCCACTTGACTTGAATTGTATTAAAACTCTCTTAAAATGTATTTCATACTATACTTTGCTCATGATGAGCCTTTGAATATTTGACAAATAAACTTACTAATATCACCAAAGATAAAAAATTTAGAAATAACAAGTTAGATTACCGTCAAAATCATAAGATAGAACTTAACTTTGTTCAATAATCTCCTTATTTTTAATTATGGAAAAATATTTGGTGATATTGGAAAAATAAAAATTTAACAAAGCCCTATATCAAAGCAATACATGATGCATCTCCCTCTTAGTTCATGCATTTTATAATATAGATAATCAAGTTTCACTATCATTTAATATCCACTTTCTCACCCTTTTTATCAATATTAAAGAGAGTATATCATAAAGAGTTATAATAATGAAATAAAAAATAAATAACTTTCTTCTCCCCCTTTATCAAAAGCTCTATCATATTGTAAAGCATATATGCAAAGTAATTATGAAAGAAATAAATAAGTTTTAAAAGGATAATTTATTAATTCAAAGATCATTATATCTTTCCCCTTTTAGGTACACAAAATAGTACTTTCTCCCTCCCAATATGCATGTTAAGTCAATATGTTCAAATATTATTAATATAAAAATATATAACTTTCCTCTCTTCTTTTTAAAAACTTTATCATATAGACAAATTGTACATACAAAGTGATTGTCAAAGAAATCAATAATTTTTAAAAGGCTAATGTACAAACTCAAATATTATTTTATCTTTCCCTTGCTAGGTACATTCAACAATTCTTTCTCCCTCTTAATATGCATGTCAAGTCAACATGTTAAAATATTATTAATGTAAAAATAAGTGGTTATATTTTTTTATGTACCACCAATTGTTACCTCCTTTACTTCTTCACTTGGTTCAATAATTAGACATTTGATACCAATTTCTTTACTTGGCTCATATAAGGGTTTTTATTGATTTTTTTTTTTACTTAATGTTTGAGATACCATGTACATTACATATTTTACACCCATATATGTGATACTAATTATTTTTATTCAACTGATGCCACTTGATATTATCATATAAGGAGATTAGCTACCTCCGTAAAGATTGGCTCTTGATTTCCTTTAAACTTTACTCACCAAGTCATGCTTCAAAATCAATTTCTATTTATATAACCATATTCACTACAAAAATAGACCTTATATGATATGAATGATAACAATATGTTATATGCGAATGAGACTAATAAGAACAATTCATGTATGCATTTATAGGTCTTCTTTGGATGTATTGGTGATTGTAAGCTCTTTTTAGATATATGGGCATTATAAAGCCCTTCTTAAGTGATAGTAAGGTGTATTAAATTAATTGGCAAATAAGATGTTCCTTTGATAAAGATGTCACTAATAAAATTGTAACATGTGTTATGCTTCTTTCATAAGAGTGAGGTGTGTGATTATATTAAGCTTTATTCATGATTTTTCTTTAAAATTAGGAGTAAAAATAGTTTTAAGCATGTGTATATAGTAGGCATGCATTTGGTCTATGTCCTTATATAAAAATTGTGCCTATTTTTGCCCTAAATGTCATGCCATGTCTTTTAGGATTAGAGTACGAATTGTATATAATGCATGAAATTTTCATTTTTCTTAGGATGAAGAAGATGATACAAGATCATCGAAATCGATTATATGTATTGATGCAATATGCTCAGATGATGTTTGTCATATAAATGCTTAACATTTACAAAAATAATTTTAGCATTAGATGGTGCAATTCCATATGTGAAACTTATTCTATATTTGTCATTTGAATTCTTTTAGGCTTAAATCATATATTATAGTTTTTTACTCCGTTAAGTGAATTTAGATCATAACTCTTAAATGTCAGTAATATCATTCTTTAATGCCTCATTTCCATGCAAGAAATCATACGTGTTGTCATTAACAACCATTACACTCTTTGAATCTATGTCATATATTTTACATTTAAAATTTTCATTCTCAATTATTCATGCTTCTAAGAATTTTTTAATTTCTTTATACTTCAAAGATATTTTATTCTTTTCCATGCTCATATCATTTAAAGTCTTAACAAGTTCATTATATGATAAATCATCATCATAAGTATCACCACTTGAATAAGAGCTAGAGGTTACCTCATGTGATCAACCATAAAAGAAATACTTGCTACCATGTTTTCAAATTAGTCATTATCCAAGTCATTTTTATTATCCCATGTGACCTTAAGTGCTTTCTTCTTCCTCTTCTTCCTCTTCCTCTTCTTCAAATTTTTCCCCTTTTCTTCTTTAAAAATTTCTTAAATTTTTTATGATGAGTTTTATATCATCCTCTTCACTCTCACTAGGAGAGCTTTATTCTTTATCATTAGTCTCATCCTTGTAGACATTGACTAGTTTACCCTTACTTATTGGATCCACTTTCTCTTTATACGATTTATTCATGTGCATCTCACACCTCACATATTGTAAGTGATCCAAAGAGCTCCTCTAATAATAAGGTGTCCAAGTATTTTAGTTCTTCAAGGAACTTCACATTTGCCTCCTAAATCTTTAGTGAAGACATAAATAATTTCTTAATTAAATCAAGATTAATATAAGTCTTAACAAGTATTTTAAAAGAATTGACTATAAAAATGAAGTGAGCATACATATTAGAAATAAACTCATTTTTTCCATGTGACATAGGTCATATTGATGCCGTAATTAGCTAACTTTACTCTCTTTTACTTTAGTAGTACCCTCATGTATGATTTCAAACACACGTCACATTTCATGGGTGATTTCATATATAAACAACCAATTGAATAAACCTATATTGAGTACAAAACAAATATGCACCATTTTGCTATTTAATGCAATAAGCCTTTTATTATTTGCTCCACTATTTTCTATCTTTTTTGTACCTTAGGCTCCACTTTATCTATAACTATTATTTTCATCAAAACATAAGTTCAATTGTCTACAATATCCCAAAGAGCAATCCATACAATTAAGGAAAGTTTTAAATTTTAATCTTTTAGTGGAAAAAAGTTTCCTATCAAAGAATGGTGTTTATGATGTCATAGTGATCTTTACTCATATTATATAGAAATATATATGCAGTTATCAAGACTCACTTTGGAAAAAATTTTGGTCCTCATTTGACAAATAAGAGATGTGATAAATTGTGTATATGTGTAGGTATTTTTAAATTTTATGCATTTTAAAAATTGAATAAATTAATTGTATATACTAATGTATGATTATTGAAATTTTCGTATAAGGTAATAAAAATAATCATAATAATAATGAAAAAGATAAGGAAGAGAAATTAAAATCAATTTATAGTGATTTAGCCAAATAACCTTTGGCCTATGTTCACTCTTGAAACTCCATTTAGAAATTCATGATTGTGTTTTTTAATAAGTAAAGAGGAGTCTTTTGTACATATATCTTCTTTCAAATGAAAAGGAAATTTGATACATCTTTCTTTCCCATGTTCAAGAGGATCCTTTACACATCTTCATTTGCTAGAATGAAGAAGAAATCTTTACACATCTTCCTTTTCATAAGTAAAGGAGAATCCTAAACAATTTAATTGTTAACTTTATCACTCAAACACAATCTAAGAATTCCTTTTTTGATCACACAATACATAAAAGACTTATCTTACCCACACATATATGAATATAATTTAAAGAAAAACTCTCAAAAGTTTTTCAATATTTGCTTTAGCGCTAAAGATTCTTTAAACAATATATTTAAATAGTCATTATTAACAAAAAATAGTTATTATAATTTATAATTTTTTATGTATTTGACTAGATGATACCCATAATAAACTAATTAAACCACCTTTTATGTTTAACTTTGAAAAAAATATCACTAGCCAAACCCAAACCTTTAACTAATTAATCTCATTGGTTGGCACATCAACTAGCCAAACCTTAACCAATATATTAAGTCAAAGAACTCCTATTGTTACTTTTAAACACCTCATCGATTAGTAAATATCAACCTTTTGACTAGTAGACGTACTAATGAGTTTATATCTTTAACTCTCAAGTTTTTTCAAAGATTAAATGCACCTCTTTAATAAAAAAATTAACTCAAAATCATTTCAGAATGCATTTTGATGATCAAAAGGTTTTCCCTAAAACCTTTCTAAATTTCCTCTTCATTACAAAAAATATTTACATTATGTTGTATATGTAAATAATTATGAAATAATTAAGCATCTAATCTATGGAAATGTTCAAGATAAAGTTATAAAAATACAACAATGATTTATTGCATACATAAATGCCTCATTCTTTTTATTAGTGTCTTTATTTTCTATCTTTCTATGTGTTAATTTTCTTTGATTTTTTTATGTTTAAAGTTATAGTTAATTGAATTAATCTTGTTTTATGTCAAGGTGTATTTTGGAACCAAATAGAAAGAACTGTGGACATTTTGGGACAAAAAGAGTTGAACCAGGCGTTGAACCTAACTAGACGTGGCCTTGTCAAGTGATACCTATGTGACAATTAGCAGTAGTGTGTTTAACGCATTAAACGCAACCCATGCGTTTTACTAAAAAATGCATAGTATCAACGTAGCTTTTAAAAAATAAATGAGAGCAGTGACACTAGACTAAAAACAATTTTTCACGTCAACACAACAGTAGTGTAGAACAGAAGAGGGAGGGGGCGGCTCAAGAAATGAAAGAAGGAGAAGAACACGTCCATAGAGAAGAACAACAACCAGCAGAAGAAGAGAAAAATCAAGCAATAAGGACAACGGCTGGACAGGAAACAAAGAAGAAAATCAAGAACGCCCCAAATGCCGACAGTCCCAAATGATTAGGAAAAATTGTGATATTGGGTAACTAAACTCTTATTTATTGGTTAACGGAATCCTAGTTATTAAACTCTGAAAGTTGTGATACTTTTGTTCTCTATTTGAATTGATTTATTAGCCAAGTATTAATTATATTTCTGAGTTATTATTTGATTGTTTCATTTTACAGCTAGGTGCGCATCTATTTTATGATTTTGTTCAATCAATTGCTAAATCAAACAGGTTGACATTCAATTCTTTTAATCAAAAGTAACAACTAGGAATTTTTTCTACTACGTTAGGGACATGATTCTAGGAAAATTGTTGTCTAGGCTAAATATACATCGTATCTATGTTGTCTAGTTTATCGATTTTGTTGATTTGTAAAGCTATTAATTAATTAAATCTGAGATCATATCTAGGTTATTGAATAATAAGGGTTAATTCAAATACATGTTCGGTTAACTAAACATAAGAGAAAATAGGTAAAGAAATTTACCACGACAAATGCTTAACCAATAAATTGATTATTTTTAATGTCAATGATCAATGCAAGTTCAATAATGAAGGAGACTAGAAACCAAGATTTATTCCTATTAATTGTTAAATTCTCAATGTTTTGCTGATAGTTATTTTTTCAATTTTGTATTCCAATTAAATTCTGTTTAATTTGTAATTTAAAACCCCACTTTTATTGCGTAACTACTAATGTCTGAATTCTTCATGGGAACGATCCCTACTTTCCACTACTACATTAATTTGTGTTGCAAGAAGTTGGTTTCTTTTTATATTTGGTTGCAATCGACATCATTTACCAAATTTTGGCATCATTACTTGGAATTTTTTTATGATTTATGTACGTTACATGTTCAAATCAATACGAAAATTTGCAATACAATCCTGAAATTGCGAAAATAGCAAAGGCATTAAGAAAGCAGGTGAAAGAAAGACAACAAGTACTAAGAGAAGAACGACAGAGAGAAAGGAACATAGCTAGAAATTGCATTTTATGCTAATTGGCTGCTCCAGCTAAGGACTAATAGCCTCACTGCATTAATTTTCCAAATTTGGGTGATAATAACACTCTTGAGATGAAGTCGAGAACGATTCACTTGTTACCCATTTTCTAAGGCAAATTGGGAGAAGATCCTTATAAGCACTTAAAGGAGTTTGAAGTTGTTTGCATGGGGATGAAGCCTACTAATGTCACCAAAGAGAAGATGAAACTTAGGGTTTTCCCCTTTTCTTTAAAGGATGATGCCCAAGATTGCTTATGTTATTTACTTATTACAAGTATTATAACATACGCAGAGATGAAGATGTTATTTCTAGAAAAGTTTTTCCAATTTCCAAGACCGCCAATATTAGAAAAGAAATATGTGACATCCGAAAAAACACCAAGGAGTCATTATATGAATATTAGGAGGGATTTAAGAAGCTGTGTGCAAGTTACCCCCATCATCAAATCAGCGATTAACTATTATTTAGTATTTTTATGCAGATCTTTTACTGACTAAGAGGGGTATGATAGATGTTACAAATGGAGGAGCTCTAGTTGATAAATTAACAACAGCTATATGGGATTTGATCTCAATTATGGCTTTTAACTCTTAACAATTTGGATCTCAGAATGATTATGGTTTAAGACCTATTAATGAGATGGGAGTTTTGTCGTTAGAAAGAAGATTAGACGATTTGACTTTTTTGGTGCGACAACTTACGGTATCTAGAAAAGAGGAAGTTAAAACTTGTAGTATTTCTTCTATGGTTGGATATGTGTCCCACTCTACAAGAAGACTAAGTTAAAGAAGCCAAGGAAATGGATGGTTATTTAGGACAACCTCAAAGGAAGTATGAACCGTTTTCAAATACATATAATCCGGGTTAAGGAGATCATCCAAACCTCCATTATAGAAACAATCAAGGAAAACAAGTAAGTTCTAATTTTTTGCCATATAAATAGTCTTGTGTTCCTAGATAGCAACGACAAATGGGACAAAGTTCTAGTGAAAATAATTCCTTGGAGGACATAGTCAACATATTAGCCATGAATACTATGAACTTTCAACAGAATACCATGAGATTTTAGCAAGATACACAAGCCGACATACAAATTCTTGAGACTTAAATGAGCCAAATGGCAACTGCCATCAATAAGTTAGAGGCACAAAGAAGAGTGCTTGTGTTATCACACTTTGAAGTTGTGAAGAGTTAAAGGAACCTATCCTAAAGGTTTCTAAGTGAGAGGTTGAAGAAGATGTGGAGAAAGAAGTTCTAAAGCAGTCATAAGAGAAAAAGGGGTGATTCTTGCATTGTCAAGCCTAAGTTTAGTGCATAACCTCCTTTTCCTAATTGTTTTGCCCAGTAAAAGAAGGAGAAGCAAGAGAAATAAATTCTGGAAACTTTTTACAAGGTACAAGTCAATATTCGTTTATTTAATGCTATCAAACAAATTCCTCGTTATGCTAAATTTCTTAGGGAACTCTGTACCTTAAAGAGAAAATTAAGTGGCAATGAAAAGGTGCGATTAGGTGAGAATGTTTCTATTGTGTTTTAAAAGAAGTTACCTCTTAACTGTCTAGATTTAGGTATGTTTACAATCTCTTGTAAAATATGCAATCTAAAAATTGATAAAGCATTATTAGATTTAGGTGCATCAATTAATGCTATGCCTCAATCTATTTATGAATCTTTGAATATGGGGCCTCCAAAAGAAACTGGTGTCATAATCTAACTTGTTGATCGATCTAATGCCTATCCTAAGGGTGCTCTTAAGGATGTCCTAGTTCAAGTTGATAATATGATTCTTCCTATTAATTTTTATGTCTTACAGATGGGTAATAAAGATTCATCCACTTCAATTCCAATTTTATTGGGAACACCATTTTTGAAAACCTCTAAAACAAAAATTAATGTCTATGTTGGGTTTTTAACTATGGAGTTTGATGGTGGTGTGATTCAGTTCAATATTTATGATGCCATGAAATTTCCTAATGATGATCAATCTTTTGTTTCTATGAGTTTTATTTATACTTTTATGCAGGAAACATTTTGTTTAGATGGATCTGATAAACTATGGACTGCATTAAAAAATAGCTTGGTTATTTAGGAAGGAAAAACACTAGCCAATTATCTTTCCATTCTTGAAGAGCTGGATGACACTATCCAGATTTTAGAGTAGAGCAAATACTTCAAAGGACAGGTATGATTTTTGGAGCTAACTAAAAATAATTCAAAGTTGCTATCATCTCTTATATAACCACCAAAATTGGAGTTAAAGGCTCTTCCAGGTCATTTGAAATATTTGTATTTAGGTGAGCATGAAACTCTTCCTATTATTATTTCAAGTAGACTAACATCTTTGTAAGAAACACAATTATTGAATATGTTGAAAAATTACAAAGATGCTTTTAGATGGATTGTGGCTGGTTTGAAGGGGATTAGCCTATCAATTTGTATGCAACAAATTCTATTAGAAGATGGAGCTAAGTAAATAAGACAACTCCAATGAAGATTGAACCCACCAATGATGGAGGTAGTCAAGAAGGAGATTCTGAAGCTCCTCATTACTAGGTGGTTCCTAAGAAAACTGAAGTAACCATAGTAGAGAACACTTCAGGTGAATTAATGCCCACCTGTGCGCAAAATGGGTGGAGGGTTTCTATAGGTTACAGGAAGTTAAATTTTGTTACTCATAAAGATCATTTTCCACTTCCTTTTATTGACTAGATGTTTAAAAAACTTACAGGGAAAGCATATTATTGTTGTTTACATGGTTATTCAATTTATCACCAAATTTCTGTTACACCAGAGGACGACGAAAAAATGACTTTCATATGTCCTTTTTGTACCTTTGCATATCGAAGAATGTTATTTGGACTATGTAACGCACCAGCCACATTTCAAAGGTATATGTTAAGTATTTTCTCTTATTAAGTGGATAACTATATTGAAATTTTTATGGACGACTTTATAGTTTATGGTGAGTCTTTTGATACTTGCTTGATTAACCTTGAAAAAGTTTTGAAACATTGCATTGAAAATAACTTGA
>JAOQMP010038057.1:0-11571 GCA_027563575.1 Erythroxylum pedicellare | reverse complement strand
TAAAGGAGGTTTGATTATAGGAAATAAAAGAAAAGATTATAATTAAAGTGATCGATTCAATTAATTAAAGTTGTAAATTTCAATTGATTAACAACATTTGAGATTTCATAACCTATACTAAATGATAAAATCAAGACAAAATCATGATAAAGACTGGAGAGAGTAGATGCTACATATATTAAGAGAGTTGCTAATCATTGTAGTCAAGAGCATCAATAGTTAGCATAACTTCTTCTATATATAGTAACATTATATTTAGTAATGTAATATTAAAACTAAAGGAATATTAAGGATATGGTAATAATTAATAAATAATTAAATGTATCTTCATCTTCAAATATTTTATCTAAGTAATGTCCACTTGATTGATGAGTATGACTAGTCACTTCTGTATTAGTACCTATGGCTATATTAATATACAAATTTAAAAAACAATATAAGGTAAGATAATATAAAATAATAGATGAAATTAATATATAAAAAATAAAAGAATTTCCCTTCAATATCTTAATCATATAACCAATTTTGGGCACACATAAAGGCTTCCTTAGTACGAGGATGAAGTGGAGCACGATGATGACTAATAACCCGACAACCAATGCTAAAAGTAGGCTTCGAAGTAACATTGGATGTTGGAATTTCACATAAATCTCGTGCAATTACTTGCATGATCTCAAAATTATTTCCACAACTTTTCCATTATAATAATACATCGAACTGCACACCTTCAACTTCGACCACACAATCTTCTATCAAATATTTATCTGACTCCATCATATTATAAAAAGTTTTAGCCCTTTTTTCTTTCATAAATTTTGTAAATGAAAGTATTAAATTCCTCTTGGAAGATGGGTTTGTGTTAGAGAAGTGCTCTAAAGGCAATCACTTTTAGCACTTATTGTTCAAATCATTTTATGATTAATAAGGTCATTTTTCATTATTTCGATGGTCATACATTTATGGATTCGATGTTGATCTTAAATTGATTTCATAAAGTCCTTGATACAACACATAGCATGGAGGAAATCATGATAATGAGATTTCTATCATGTGTAATTATGTTAGTATCTAAACTTTCCTTAGTTATAGAATTAATGAGATGTGATATCATTAATCTGGATAAGCTAGCACATGTTATGCTCCTTGATTGGATCAAGCAGCAGATCTTATAAGCTGTAGACATGAGTTGTTTAGAGTTAATATGCGGATGCTTACTAAGGATAGTAAGTACATTGGATTGATGTACTATAAGACAATCATATGAATATTCTATTTCAGTGTCAATGATAGTCTCATTATAGCAATGGTGCAAGTATCTTTTGACTTGAGGTGCTCAAGGATATCTCGGATACTAATCCTGTGCTTTGACTCCATTCATCGATGCCTTTCAGGGGTTACTCATAGGGTGGTGATTAGGTACAACTTGAGGTATTCGGAGGTAATTGAGTAGTCAATAAAGGATTCACCACTCTTGATAGAAGGAGATGATAGCCACGACCTCTTGTCAGGGTCATTACTCGGGAGTCTCTGGCCAGAGCAGATATATTTCATGAAGAGAGTCTTCAATGATACATAGAGTAATAAGATCCTTAGGACAAGATCTGATATCACTTGGACTAGATATGACGTAGTCAGTCTAGTGAGAGTTGGCACTTTAATCATACTCTGAATCAAGTGGAGTATGGATGGTGAAAGGATGATTTATATGGCAACATTACATATGGAAGGTTTGTAGTCAAATCACTGACCTTTTGGTTAATTGGGGGTCATGACATATTGCTAGATACCGCTCTTGACTTACTTGAATTAAGTGTTAATTCAAGTAGCCAACATAACTGAGAACCTAATGGGTCACACACATAGGAGATATGAAGGATGAGTAAAATGGTCTTAAATGGTGATTCAAGATATGAGAGAGTGTTTCGGGATTGTATCACGATGTGATCATGGTAGAAAACGTTGCATAGAATGGATTAGAACAAGTGTTGTTGGCTGCCAATTTGGTCATTAGCTTCCCAAAACTTCCATTAATGCATGCTATTCATAGTCATTAACTTCCAATAACTTCCATTAATGCATACTATTTATGACCATTAACTTCCCATAACTTCCAATTAACGATGGGGATTATGGAAGGCCAAAGAGGGCAGAAAATAATCATCATTTTCGTGCATCTTGTGCAAGACACAAGTAAAAGAAAGGTTCTTTCTTACACACACACACACTCTTTTTCTCTCTAACTCTCACAAGGGTTCTTGTCTTTACTAGCATAAAGAAAGAATTCTGGCCATCTCCTAATAAGGTTTCTAGCCATCTCCTAATGAGGTTTCTATTAGATTTGTGTTCTAAAAGTTTTCTAAGATGATTACTTTTATATGTTATATTTATGAATTGAATGTTATTTATATGTTGTTCCATGAGTTTTATATTTATTTAGAAGTGTTCAAGAAGATGCACTTGGTCTTGAACCGCAAAACTCTAAATAATATGAATATTTAATTCTAAAATGTTCACAGGTCTTGGATATTAGCAGGAACACTAATATGCCATATAAGACTGTCGTGTTGATTAAAAGTATGTTGTAGTTCTATAAACGTTGATAAAGGATTATCATTTAATAACACGAATATATGAAAGGTTTCATATATTGAACAAACCTAATAGATAAAACATTATATGGATTGTGTTTGTGTCATTAATGTTTTTATTGTGTCTTTGATTCCAAGATTGATAAATATTTTTTTCACATGAGGAATGTATAACGTAATTATTATTAAAAGCTTCTTATAACAAGTGTTGATAAAAATAATAGTTCTTTATATATAACTTGTGCAGGAAAAGGCGCACATGTAAATAGCATCATTGCCACTCATTAATAATGAGTAATGATATTTTATGGGCCCCTAGGTAAAGTAGAATTATAAATGGATTCAATATAACTAAGCTACAGTTATAATTTATAATTTACTTAATAGAGACCAAGAAACGATTATAATACAAAGATGACAGTCCTACTTTGTATATTAATCATAATATCATAAGGCAAGGAATGAACACAAGTAATGTTAATGATAACATTACTAGAAGGATCGTGTTACGTAAAAAGGTTTACTAAACATCTATATTGTTTGAGAAGCTATAATGTATAGCTAGAATACCTCTTACAGTTTATGAAATAAAATTTTGTATTTCATTTCCAACACAACATATATCCTTGATATAAGTCATACCAACTGAACGGGAAACAAGAAAATATATTTTAAGTGTAAAAGATTTCATGTTGATGAAATAAAGTTAAATGTTAAAATATTGTCACATGACGTGACAGCTTAGACGGGAAATAAATTTATTTGAAATGTATATTATGAAGATAATATAAATTTCATGAAATATAAATTTATTTATAGCCCAAGCCCAAAAGAATTTATCTTAACAAATGAAGAGAGAGAATAGATGTATTATTATAGCCATCAAATTCACGACAGATTTTAAGGTGATTTTGAATAGGAATTTGAAAGGGTAAACGATAACCATTCTGGACAAATGACCTATCAATTTTGTAGCCCTTGAAGTGTAGAATCTAACAGTGAAGGTTTCAGGTCATTTGGAGTTCTCTAGAAGAAGTTATCACTATTCTAGAACTAAAAGGTCAGGAATTAAGTATGCTGTTTCAAAACCGTTCTTGATTTAATTGCCATAAATGCTGTGGGAATTTAAAGAATATTTGAAGGCTATACGAATTTTTTACATCTGGTCAGACTTGGATATAGAGTTTTTTTTGTTAGTCGTTGTTCTCTCTCATAACTTGTTAAAACAATTATTGATTGAGTAATCGATTAAGAAATGGGTGACGAAGCTAGGCGTAGACGAAGAGAACGCTAGCATGAACTCGACGTCCTTCTTATTTCGGATTCAAGGTGAACCAAATAGGAAAACAACTTCGTTAGAGACCAAAGGTATGGTTTAACAATCCCTCTTGTAGGAATATAAACTTGATTGTGATGCAAACAAAATACAGAGAAGAATTAGCAATAATAGAAACGATCCTTGTTATTATCGGATTAAAATTTTTAGATTTTACCCGATCTGCTTCATGAAATCCCTTCACTTATACTTCTTGTTCATATTCTAAATGACTCTCCATTTTATTACATTCAATATTTATTGTTTAATTTCTTTATCACTTCAGGTGATATGTCTCCCTTCCATCTCTTAGCTTCTTCGTTAAGGTCAGAATGCTTATTGGTCTTGATAGTCTCCAACATGCTGATGATAGGGTGATTTATGACCACTAAAATTTAAGATTTAAATGTCTTACACATGTTGTTATATACAATTGGACATTTAGACTCAGTGCTTTGGAAGGCCTTGATATACAAACCTTGCACACATCCTATATGTAGCAAAGGACAATACAAGATTCTAGTCTCGCATGAATCTCTACAAATTAAAAATACCAAGTTAGAAGAGTTCATAAATTCAAATATAATTTCTTTTAGTTGGATAAAATACCTTTTGTACATCAAATATCATTCCTTCAACGTCTCCTATATCTAAGTTAATAGCTAATTGCTTAATAAACCATGTCCAATTCTTAATAATGTCCACCTCAACAACTACCCATGTAATTGGACAAAAGCCTCAATTACCATTAACTCCTATGGCATTTAAAAGTTATCCTTGATACTTTGTCTTAAAAAAACATCCACCCATATCGATTGTAGGTTATAACTTACTTTCATCGATATTTTATAGCATCAAAACACACATCATTCTCTTGAATACCAAATTATCTTTAGACATTCTAAGTTAAAGCTTGATTGTCAAACCTAAATTCATTTATTTCATATAAAAAAATATAACTATAAAGCTTTCCACATTTGTTAGACCGCTTCTTCGAAAAGCTTTGAGAACCTTCTTACTTACATACTTGTACATGATCGAATTAGTTAATAATTTTAGTTTCTCCCTGCTTTCTCCTACCATTTTCTTATTTTTATTGCCAAACTTATCTAAAAAAAATTTCCTTGAAATGCCTTATCATTAAATTAGATGTAAACAAACTTGACTTGTCTGTACAATTGCATGTATGCTTTAGATTATAACTTTTAAGCTTTAATCACTTTTTTTTTATCAAATCAAGCATAAAGATTAAATGGACAACCTTGAATGAAACAATATCTTATCCTTTTTGCTTTACTCCTTTTGAAATTTAAGTTAAATCTTATTGTAACTGTATAATCAGAAACTACATCATTTGTGTTTTTCATTATCAAACACCATCCCTAATAACTATTTAGTTGTAACAACTTCAAGAACATGTATGTTAGTTTGACTAGGTCATAAGCTGCATCTACTTCTTCAACACTAGGATATTCATCATTAGTAAAGAAACTCCTAGGATTATAAAGGTCAATGTATATTGTGTCATGACCTGCATTAATACTAATGTTAAAATCCGAATCAAAAGCATCTAAATCATCTCCATCAGGAGCATCTAAATCAAAATACTATCATCACTCAATTTAGAGTTGTGAGGTAATTCTTTATCTCTTAAATCACCTTCATTATCTAAATTACCACCACCACATCAACATTAACTTCAACATCATTAGCATCTCCTAAATCAACACCAATATTACCTCCTAAATCAACACCAACACCACGATTACCTTCCAAATCAACATTAGTATTAACTCCTAAATCAATTACTACACTACTATCGCCTACCAAATCAACACCTACAACACTATTACCTCTCAAATCAACACCAATATCAGTGTTACCTCCTAAATCAATTCCAACAATGATATTACCTCCTAAATCAACACCTACACCACCACCTCCCAAATCAACACTATTACATCCCTAATAAAATCCAGTATCACATTCCAAATCTATAACAACCTCATTTTTATGCCATTTATTATGAAATATTAACATAGGTATGGATAACGTTAGTTTATCAACATGATCTAAATAAACATCAACTATACCAAGCACCCCTAACAATTTATTAAATCCAATGCACTTTGATTGGACTATAACCTCCCTAAACCATCATATGACCTTTTCTTAGGAATCAAATTCCATTCACTAATAATATTTACATAGCCTAATATAGCACCCATTTTACATACCTCTCTCAAACTCGCATAATTCATATCTGTATTGTCAAAAATTTTAGGTGCCTTACATACATACTTTAGTGTACCTTCATGAGTAAAATATCTACCTTGAGATAACCTTATACTAGCTCTTCCATTTATTACCACCTTATATGGATAAATGAAAATAAATCAGTTTATCTTTGCATATGTTTTAAATAAAGAACGTTATGGTTTTGTATAAAAAACTCCAGTGTTAGTATCTTTTGATGTAAAATATATTAGTATAACCTTCATATTATATGGTTTATATTAAATATGTTTAACTCTTAATAAAATCTATAGTTCATCATAAATTATTAAAAAGATTGTTAGTAAAAGTCCTTTGATAAAGGAAAAATAATTCATGTTATGGTAAAAAAAAAATTGGGCCATATCTTTAAATAAAACGGTTGAAAGATTGATAAAGAAAAATGTAATTCAAACTATTGACTTTTGTGATCTAAAGACATGTATTGATTGTCATAAAGGTAAGTTGACCAAAATAAAGCAAAAGAGGTCAACTCGTAGTTCTAATTTTTTATAAATTATTCATATTGATATTTATGGTTCTAATTCACCCATTAACTGTAATTCTAAATATTTTTAAACTTTTATTGATGAATTTTCTCGACATGTATGTGACATATTGTTTAAAGAAAAGTTTGGAGTTTTTGATAAATTTAAGATCAAGAGTGACCATGAGAACTAATTGGAAAAATTAATCAAGATTTTTAGTTTTGACCTTGTTGGTAAGTATTAGGCAAATATGAAATTTTCATATAAGAAAAAGGTTTGTTTGATAAATACTTAGAAGCTTGTGGAATTGTAGCAAATTTTACAATTTTAGGAAGTCCTGAACAAAGTGGTGTGGTTGAAAGGTAAAATTACACCTTAAAAGATATGATAAAGATCGTGCAGATTAGGACTAACCTTTTAGATTACTTTTAGCTTGAAGCTATTAAAATGACATTGCATATTATAATCAAAGTCCCAAGCAAATCAATGCCTAGAATACCTTTTAAATTTTAGAATTATAGAAACGTAGTCTTACTTATCTTCGAGTTTGGGGTTAATTTGCAGACATACTTTTATATAATCCCTACGAAAATGAACTGCATTCTTGTCCTATTTATTATTATTTAGTAGGTTATAAAACCATTCTAAAAGTTACAAATTTTTTATAGAGTAGTTGTAGAATCAAATACAATTAAGTTTCTGGAGTATGATATATCTAATGAGGTTTAACCGTCTCCCATTTTAGAGAATAACAAAGTTAACACTATTGTAGTTTCATATCCTTTATCCATTTAGTTAGGTTTAGCGGATTCCATACCTACTGCCACTTCAGTACATGAATATGAACCTATAAAAGCATGAAATGAGGTTTTTATAGCATAAGACCACGTTGAATATGTTCAATTAAATATATAGTCTAAGGTGAGGATGCATACTATATCATCTAATTATGTTGTTTATCTTGGTAAAAATGACTATGATATTTAACTTGTTGTCAATCTGGTTACTTTTTCATATGTTGCTTATGATGTAATAAAAAATAAAATGTAGTCCATAAAGCATAATCAATTATATAATGGACTTATAAGACAAAAAAGAAATCCTAAGGTAAGGATGAGAGGTTTAAAGCTAGGAAGGCTTCACTTAGAAATAAGGAATAAACTTTAATACTACTTTCTCCCTTATAACTTATAAATATGCATTTAGAGAGTAATGAAAAATATTAACTCATTATAATATCTACATTAGATAGATGTTAAAACTATTTTTCACTCATTATAATATCTACATTAGATAGATGTTAAAACTATCTTCCTAAATGGAGACATATGAGGAGGTATATATAATATTAACCTAAAGGTTTTTAGGAAGATGACAAGATTCATCTAGTTCATAAATTGCAGAAATCATAAAACAAATTGAAAAAAAATCCCACTAATGCTACCTAAAATTTGATGCAATAATTGTCTCATTCATATTTATGAAAAATAAAGTTAAAAGATGTTTGTACTATAAGGTTAGATAGAGTAAGATCTTTATTTTCTTTTTACTTTTGTATGCAAAAGATATCTTGTTTGCATTAAATGTCTTGGCCATATTACATGAGTTGAGCATATGTTATCCAAGCGTTTTGATGTGAAAGATCTTAGGAATTATCTTTCTTCTATGTTATTCAAATTCACTAGGATAAATCTTGAAACTTGTTTGGTCACTCTTAGAGAGTATATATTGAGCATGTATTGAAAATATTTAATATGAAAAATTATAAATCTTATGCAGCATTGATCTATAATAGAGAGAAATTATCTTTGGCATAATATTTAAAGAATGAAGTTAAAAGAAAAGCTATGAAGAATGTTCCATATTCTAGTACAGTATTATAACTGACTCCATTTAGTTCTCCACCATAGAATGCAACAGTTACACCTACTTGTTTGACACTATATTTCGATTATGCTTTTCTAAACGGAAAGGCTATGAAGAATGTTCCATATTCTAGTACAGCTAGCAGTATGATGCATGTTTAAATCTACACTAAATCAGATATTACATTCATTATTAGACTATTGGGTAAATATTTACCTTAGATATTGACTACTGAAATGTAGTTAACAAGTTTTGAGATCCCTTTAAGGGATAAAAGATTATATATTAACATATAGGAAGTTAAAAAATTAGATCATATCAGGTACATAGATTCTGATTTTGCAATATCTATAGATGATAGAAAGTCTATATCAAGTTATATGTTTATATTAGTATATTAAGTTGTTTTTATGAAAAATAGATACTTGTGACCTCTTATATTATGCATCTTGAGTTTGTTACATATTATGGAGCTACTTCATAAGTAGTTTGGTTAAAAAATTAATTTATAAATTATTAGTGGTTAATTCAATTACTAGACCAACCCTTTTGTACTTTGAGGTTAGTTTTTGTAGTGATGTTTAACAACAACAATAAGAATATCACAGGGTCTTAGCATTTAGAGGTTAAATATTTGAAGCAAAGGAACTTGTACAGACACTATAGAGCATGTTTTGAGTGATTATATGTTCATTGATCCTCTAACTAAAGGACTTTACCCTCTTACTTATATACATGTTCATAGTATAGGTGTTTAAAGTCCTTTAACATTATTATTTATAGATGATTATATACTTGTTCTATATGCATTTTCTTTTCATGCATTATTATTGTATTGTTTATATATTAATGATCATTATTTTTTCTCAATTATACATATTATTTTACAATTTCATATTACATATGAAATTCTTAATATCCATATTAATCTTAAGCATATTATAAGTCATTAGACATATTAAAAGTTATTAAGCATATTTGCAGCTTAATATTTATCATGTGTCTTTTAACACATTCAAGTATCTCGAGATGTTTACATGTTTTTACAAGATATAAGGGGATATAAGTTTTAATCCCATTTTTAATGTAAATTTAGAAAAAAGTAAGAGAAAATACACTTTTTTTTATTGTAGTTTAGCATAAAGTTAAAAAAATTGAAACTAACAAACGAAACATGAGATGTTATAGATCATTTAAATACCATTATTGTATAATGCACTATATTTTCTCATTTATATTAGTAATATTATCATATATACATGATTGTATTAGATATGTGGTGCATATGACATATATTTCTAATATCTTTTGATTTGAAAGCTTTACAAACTAAATGATAGACTTTGATAATCTTTGAATCATATATTTTGTAAAAGTTGACTAACAAAATATCTTTGCTGTTCTCTTAGCTTTTATTATTTTTCTTTATTACAATATAAAAATTAATATTTATCTAAGAAGGAGAATGGTAGAAGTTTTTCTTTATTGAACATATATTAATTACTAATATTCAAAACTAAGATTAAAAATTTTAAATTGGTCAAATATAAAAATAATAAAGTGGTCAAATAAATGATCTAATTGGGTGAGATAAAGTCTAGTGAAGAAAATGACACCTTACCAATGTGGATTGGATACTTGTTAGACTTATGATGAGGAGGTCTAATAAAATTACTATAAATAGTTGTTAAGTCTCTTGCACCTGCTTAAGTAAGTTTCATAAATAATAATTTTTTGACCCGCTATGAGATATGTATGTTAGAAAGATACTACTAATTTCATTTCTAGCAATTTTTGTAAAGGATGATAAAAAATTTTAACTTGTTCAAAGGTTGACAAAATTAATTAAGATTTTCATTTGTTTAATCAAATAAAAATGGATAACAAAGCATGTATATTTCAATTATCTTTGTTTACATAGAAATGGTAACATGTAAGGCAGAACTAGACTTGCTATCGATTTGAACATAACTTAAAGTCCAATTAGGCCTGGCTTATACTGCTCAAGCTTAAGCCTGATCAAGATTTAGGTAACCCGAAGTCTACCAAATAACCTAAAACCAAGTTCCTGATTGGGTCAACCCTACTCGATTCGTCTTTAGCACACGTGCTCCAACACAAATTCTCAATCTTCAACACACATGCTCAACCATTCCTTATCTTTTAAACCATATATCTCATCTTTCGAACTATGTTATCCTTTAAAAAAGTGCAAATCTAGAAAATCAATAACTTCAAACTGGGTTTAGAAGAAGATGAGAAATGCAAAACCCATCATAATCAAATACTCAACCTTTAATTTCTCTAGTTGCCACATCCTTCCTTAATTCATGAAAATTTTGCCTAGAAATCCAAAAAAGGTTGCTTGGAAAGATTTAGAGGTCCATAACACAAAAAGCTCAAAACCTTTGACTAAGACTTTTGAATGAGAATTAAATCTTCAAAGCTTCAACAGGCTCATCCTCACTCTCATTTGTTAGTAACATTAGAAGAAGTATGAGCTAAAAATTAAGAGACAAAAATGGAAAGGAGCTAAACATTAAAAGAGGGGGAGTGAGAAAGTGCGAAGTTAGGCTTAGGAGTTAAGAGAAGACAAATGATACTTAAGGACTTGAGTTAAAGAACATAAAATTAATTAGGATTCGCAATCCAACTCAATCTAAAGTTTGAAAAAAAAAATATACTATGCCCAAAGTCAAGTTTAAGCTTATTAACTAACTAAACTGAGCTTGAACTGTTTTATTAAATCTATGTTTATCCAAATTAATGATTAATCTTGGATTGATCAATAAAATTTATGCTATATATATATATATATATATGAACAAGTTTTACAATTTATAAAACCCTCAATGTTCCACAAGTGCATGGGTTGTAAGTGTAGTAGTTCAGGTGTCGATCCGATGACGAATTAGTGAACTAATTGAATTCTAACTTTGTCTAAAAGTTGTAAAAGCGTGATTTAAATGAAATAAAGATAAATAAAAAAATTAAACAATCAAGTAGTGGTTGAATGGAAATCAAAATACAAAATTAACAA
>JAOQMP010038038.1:0-11572 GCA_027563575.1 Erythroxylum pedicellare | reverse complement strand
CTATTTTCAAAAATTATGAAAATCATAAAAAATGGTTTTTATTTTTTGTTTTTGTTTTTTTATTTCATAATTTGATTTACTATTAGTTAAATATATATTATTTAATATATTAATTTTAACAAAAATTATGAATAATTTAATTCAAAATGTTGTTTTCATTAATATGATTAATAAAATAAATTTGAAAAATATAAGTGGCGTACACAATTTTTAAATATTAAATAAGTGATCATACTTTGGATACATAATTACTAATTTGTTTGTCATGGAAAGTTCAAAACATGAATAAAATTTCTTCTTTGAAATTTTTTAAAGAAAACTTGTTTTGTAGACTTTGATTTGAAAAACAACAACGAAATATATACGATATAAATATCAAATATTGAGTAATCAATTGTTAATAATATAGTAACTCATCTCAGCTTTTAAACCTGATATGAACTAATTAAATTTAATTTAAATTAATAATTTAAGATAATTAAAATAAATTATTAGTTTGAGTCATATTTAATTAGTTCGGTTCAAGTTTTAAAATTAGGTTTAATCATTATGTAAGCAGCATTTGATTGGTACAAGTGTGATATTTATGACACGTGTATTTCGTCATTATTTTTAATCGAAGTGTATTTCGTCACTAAAAGAAGATTTTTTTGAAAAACATTTTAAATAGTTCTTTTTTATATATAATTTAGTTAAGAAGCTTGACAATGGAGATCGAGTTTTTCTAAAATGCTTGTGCGCGCAAGCAAGTAATTTTAATTTAAGAGTCATGAATGGAACAGAGATCTTCACGGCATATTGTATGTGAGTTTATTAAAAATAACCTTTTTTATTAAGTAAGAATAAGGTTTGCGTATTATTAAACTTCTTCAAACTCAGCATCTCAATGGAACTTTAATTAGGTGTTGACGATGATACGATGATGAATAGAATAAAGGCACTTGTAACGGATCAAGAAAACAAAACAATGACTCTTATAATGCATTGAAAAGAAATATTGGGTTATTTCAGTTGATCCCTGAAATTTCAATTTGTGATTCAAGCTCAACAAACATGGCATTGCAGCATGTTCAGGAACCTCTCAGAGGTTCTTCCTTCAGTTTGCTAAGCAGGGGCATTTTGATAGCTTCTTGGAAATAACTTCTGTACTAATTATAAATAAAGTTGTATCTTATTAAACCTTCTCAAACTCCATAATTTAATCCAGATAAAAATAATAAAATGATCAAATAAATTATTTGAATTAATAGGCCAAAGTTTAGGAAGAAAATAAATCATAATTAGTATAGACCAGACTTATATTAAGACCTGATATAAATGTTATATAAAGAAGTTTAAGAACTCTTGTAATTGTTGTAACAAATCACGAACGGAAAAATACTTCGACAAAACTATAGAAAGGCTTTAACATATTTTGGTGTACAAATTTTGTTAAGTTGTCAGTAAATTTATCCTCATTTTGGCCTTCAAAAACTCGTTTAAAGTTTTGAAATTGAAATAAAGTATTTTTTTTACATTTCTTCCTTTATTTCTTTTCACGTTCAATCCGAGACTGATAATAAGGCGGATGTTTCATGTTACCCTAACAAATATCAGAATTCTTGTTTTACTCCTGTCACAATAAAAGCATTATCATCATCAAGTTATAGAATACGAAAATTGGGCAGGTATTTATTCAAAGTAGATGGGTCATAGTACAATTTAAACGTTTTAGTAAGCACGAAAAGGCTGAAATGTATATTGAATTTCAATGCTCAAAATAGAATACAAAAATAATTCCAACGTTTTAAAGTGTTTAAATTAAATTTTTAATATTTTCAAATATTCAAAACAAATATTAAACAAATGAAAATTTTAACAAAATTATTTTTTCATTAGTTAAAGCTGACGTTACATTTTTTATTTTCTTAAAATAAAAGTGGGCTTTACTAACGAAGCTAACTCCTCGCTTAAATAACACGTTAATACTGATATGACATAATATTATTTTATATTTAAAATTAAAATAGACTCATTAGCCACGACATAAAATTTATAACAATAAATCCTAATTGTTACGTGACAATTGAGACCAATTATATAAAATATATAATTGTGGATTCCATTACCATGAGACAATGCAACCCACTTTGGACCGCTTTTTACTTGAACAAATATATGCTAATATGATATTTAATTGACGAAAAATTAATCTTGTCAAAATTTTCATTTATTTAAGATTTATTATGAACATTTTAAAAATTTTAAGATTAAATTTGAACACTTTTAAAATGTTAAAATTTAAATTATATTTTATTGTAAATATTGAAATTTAAAATGCACTTTTCGAGAATTTACTATAAATGCTTAGAGAGCAAAGTTTCACGGGTATTTCTCCTTCAGTGATATATTCAGAGCAGAATTGGATTATACATGGCAATGTTGTCCAAAAAGGGTTGGATATACCAGAAATATCCAAAGTACCATAAGTTGAATTCTGGCATTGTACGTCAGCTGGTCATTGGAAGTGGCTCCTTGTCTCATTTAGAACCATTCATTTGCCAACGTGATCACTTGACAACCACTGTTTTCTCTATTAGCTGTCTTTGTGTGACATGAAATTCTGTTCCATTGGATTCTATCAATGGTTGTCATCTGCAACCAAAAGACAATACAGTACCTGTTGTCGTGCTACGGGCATTATCCTAAATTTCATATACTTTGTCTAATTTTATAACATTTTATTGTATTCAATAAATATCAGTCATTCATTTATATGAGACCCACGATTATTTATGCAGGATTCACACAGAACTCATATAAATAAATAGCTAAGATTTATTAAACACAATAAAACACCATAAAATTAGATAAAAAATCTAAATTCATTATCCTTCACGGGAGTTAAGACTTAAGAGCCACTCACAGTTGATAATAAATACATCTTTTCACCGGTGGGGGCAATTTCACAATTCCTCACTTTTGGACGTGAAAGTGATGGTTGACAGGGAAGGATCATGCAGAAGAAGCGCAACACTCGTGGATTAAATTGTTACCGTCCTTTAAATCGAGGCGGAGGAGGTGGATACGATTGCGCTTTGTTCTGAAACGTTGGTATATGTGTGGCTCTCTTTTCTTATCCCCAGCTAGAATACACTGTTCTTCCACTACCTGTTTATATATTTTCATGCTTTGTCCAACACTCTCTCTTCTATGAGCATTCGCCTCTCTCTTTAAATTTACAAACATGTCAGTTCATAACAATGGCTTGCAGGAAGATGCACAATGGCAAGAGCTAAAACTTCCACAATTATTACATACTGATGCAGTTCAAAAACTCCACTCAACTATCCAAAGTAAGTGGGATTTTCTCCGACAGTCAGCATGCCAAACCGCGGCTGGAAGAGCACTGTGGAAGCATGTGACTCATGACCCACTTGCAGACTTGCTAGCAGGAGAGACATACCTTAGAAAATTTCATGAGAAGGTAAAGAATGACCTTCTTAACAATGCCAGGGAAATATCAGGAGTAATTCTTGCAGTTCGAACCCTTTGGTTTGATTCGAAGCTAGAAGCTGCTGTTGACTCTTTAAGTGGGGGAACGCAAGTAGTCCTCCTTGGCGCAGGTTGGTCATCCATCTATTCATCAATTTTACTTGTTTCAACTCTGAAATCTGACTGACATCAGTCCCCTCTCCCAGCATTCAGCTCAAATTTAAAGTCAGAAATCATACTATAATTCAGACTTTAACATCTAGAATTGGAGTATGGGCCATGACACAAGTCCAGTTGTATGTAAGTATTACAGAAAGGAATCAGTAAATCATACTAGAGGTTCTGACCTTTAGTCAATTGTGCTTTCCCGGACAAAATTTCTGCATATAGATAAAACTAGGGTGCACAGTTGTCGAAAGTGAACCATAAAGTTCAAGATTCGACTAAGTCTACTGACCTACAAGCGGGTTTGTCAGTTAGTGGATGATACAACCAGCCACTCAAAAGAAAAGACAAGATAAAGTTTTATTGCGACTTCCAGACTGCTATTGATTAGTCTATGTAACAGTAACTTGTGACATAATTTGACCGCTGGTAATTGAATGCCTGGAGTGAATAAAAGATGAGTGCTCTCTTAGGCTGCTCTAGTGACAGGCAATAGGAAAAGTTATTTCGCATTCAAGTAGTTAAAACATCTTACTATGTCTGGTAACAAAACTTTGCTATCCAATGTCAGGAATGGATACCAGAGCATACCGTCTAAGCTGCCTGAAGGAGAGCCATGTCTTTGAAGTTGATTTTCCTGAAGTTTTAGAAGTTAAAACCACTCTTTTAGAGGCAGCAAACGAATCAATCAACAATGACCAGCATCCAACATTGAAAGCAAAATCTTTATGTAGAGTGGCAGCTGACATAACGAATAACGATTGGCTTGAAAAGCTTCAGAACTCAGGCTTTGTTCCAGAAAAAAGTACAGTTTGGGTTCTAGAAGGTATCATCTACTACCTCTCCCACTCTGACGCCATGCAAGTATTGCAGATCATTGCTGATAAGTGTGCCCTTGCCAACACGGTTCTATTGGCAGATTTTATGAACAAGCCATCGACAACGCTATCCAGCTCCAACTTCCATTTCTATTGTGATTGGCCAGAGCGCTTACTTCCATCTCTGGGATTTTCCCATGTAAATCTTTCACAGATTGGCGACCCCGATGCTCATTTCGGGCTCACGGCCGATCCATCAAATCTGTTCAACAAGCTCCGCAGCTTGCCGAGGTCAATGCAAACCCACCCAGATGATGGATCACCTTGCTGCCGCTTGTATTTGGTGCAGGCATCTGGTCTAACCAGTCAAACGTAGTCCATATAAAAGGCAATTTGAGCATAATGTAGAAACCATAGGTGTCTACATAAAATACAATATAGAAGTAAGCATCATTTTTACGAAGTAATAATCTAATAACTCATCTATAAAAAAATCATACAGCCATGCTGCAGATCTTTTCAGGAAGTTCGTAATTTAGTTTATGATGCAATTATCGGCTTATAGATTCTTCTGCTACGATCAAGCTAATTATTCTACACAGTAAAGAAAGCAAAAGAATTTTTGTTTGTTCGAGGACCAAACAGAAAAAGATGAATAAAAGAACATATAGGTCATGGTTATGTATCATACTCCTGGTGATCATACGTCAACATAACGGCGCAAGATGCCAGAGATACACGCAACACAAAATTCTCACTACGTTACAGTATATACGGCAGAGAGACAGATCTAATATCCAGTAATTGTATATATGAGGTATTAAAAATTGTAACTTATAACAGCCATGGCCAGTAAGCCGTCAGGACTGTACACGTGAAAGCATAAAAATAATTCGAGCAGATAGTAACTAATTTATGAAAGACCCCCTGGAGGGATGGATAAAGTAGCATTATTGGTACCATTAAGAGAGAGAGAGAGAGATACTTGTTCTATACTTGCAATACATAATTTTCACGTCACCAAGCTCCCATGAGATATGGATACGAAGACTCTAAGCCACAGAAGCTACGAATGGACATAGTTGTTCTATACTTGCAATACATAATTTTCATGTCACCAAGCTCCCATGAGATATGGATACGAAGACTCTGAGCCACAGGAGCTACGAATGATTGGTACGTTGAAATACATCTTATCCCGTAGCAATCATAATACGTTAAGAAGATCTTCGTCGTGAAGACAACAATAGTATATCAAACCAATTTTAGCAACTATGTTAACCCAATTAATAGTCTCCTAGCTGACCATTAATCACTATTTTCATCTTGAAGTACTTAAATAGCAATTAAAAATATTATTAACATTCTATGACAAGCATTTCACAGCTATTCAGGTAAAACATTTTAGTTAGCTGATAGAGAATGAGAGTGAATTTCCGAAGAGTGGATACTTGATTCTGCAAGTATGGCGAGAGAGAAAGAAAACTAATACCATGTTCAAGAAAGTATTCAAAGAAGAAGTAAAGGAAATTTTACAGAGCCAAGTTACATTTTTTTTTTACGGTCGCGAGATCCATGACAGAGAAACCTTGTCTGTGTGGAAGACTGTAAGAAGATACGTAAATCAATGAAAAGGAAAGTGATTGCACCAATGAAAACAACGTAGAGGAAGGAAGATGCAACTAATTCAAGCCAAACTTAAGACTAAATGAAAAAAGAAAGAAGAGAGCGAAGTTCACTTTTTTTATGGTCAAGATGCCATGATAGAGAGACCTTGTCTGTGTGGAAGACTGTAAGAAGATACATAAAATTCAACGAAAAGGAAATTGATTGCACCAATGAAAACAACGTAGGGGAAGGAAGATGCAACCAATTCAAGCCAAACTTATGACTAACTACAAAAGGAAAGAAGTGACTGCAAAACCTCGTAAACAGGTATTGGCCTGAAAATTTTAATGCTGAAACAAAATTAACATTAATCACGCTTCAAGGCAGTCCTTCACACTCTGCTCAAATTTGTCTAGTGAGGATAAAGCATCCATGAGAGTATCAACTGCCTTTTGCCTGCACGACAAAAGAAAAACAAAAGAGTAGAGACATTAGGAAATTTATGGTAAAATACAAGTGTATCCAATTTCACCATTTGAGTAGAAAAGAAACGGAGTTCAAAACTTTTGCAACAGTGATTCCACAATTCACATCAGTCAAAACTATTCTCAACTCGAAAGCTGTATCAGCAAAATGAACAAATGCCAGCTGCCCAAAAGGTACCATAATCAAAGAAAACTCTCCCTTTTAACTCCTTACAAATCAATGACAATGTTTCATTAGTAAATAGGAAAATTCCAATCAAAAGGAAAAAGTAATGTTTCTCCTTAATTCTACTCCAGAACATAACTTCTGCTACTGGATTAAATTAATTTTGAACCACTTTGTTAGCTGGAAACAACAATTAGTCTGTGAACAAAAAAGAAAGAACTAATATAAAACATTTTGACACGTTACACATTTTAAAATGTTATGACAATCAAATAGAACTATATAGTTCATCAACATTAAAAGCATCAAGTCTAGGACTATAACTAGGGATGACAATGAGTCAGATAGGCCCGAGGTCGAGTACAACTCCACCCCGCCCGAGGCTTTTTTTTTATATTTTTAATTAAAAATGTAAAACAACATCGTTTTGCTTATATGTGTTGGGCCTTGGGCAGAGTTGGGTCTGGGTAGCCTGAGCCTAAGCTTGGCCCATTATTCTTAGGGCAGGCCGGGCCAAATGTCTTCTCTAACTATAACAAGTCTAAACTTTTTAAGCAAATATTGACTTATTTAGTAAAATTTTGGCTATTCGTTCAACATAAAAGCTAGAAGAGGCCAATGTTTACAGCACAATTTGTAAATAGGATCATGCACATTAGTGCCATACCATGCACATGTGATGACTGTTCAAAGATACACCAGCTACACAATTGCAAGTTAAAAGATAACATTACCTATTGCGAGCAAGCTTAATATTGGCTTCATTAGCCACACCATTCAGAGAAGAGAAAGATCTGCATAAAAAGAATCAACAAGAAGAAAGCTCAGAACTTCAAATTTCTAGCACCTCCTCGTCTCAATGAGAATAAGCAATAAAATTTGACAAAACAAAGTAAGATCTGCAGCCGATAAGGAATAATTGACTTGTTAATAATTGAAATTCCTATCATTCCCGTATGGAATCTGATAGAAACTGATATATGCAAAATACTCTAAAACGGTTTTTGACAAGGAAACAGTACGACTATTTCATATAAGACTCACAATTTCAAAGATAAAGAAAAGCAGAGATAACTTTTGATGTGACAATGTTTTAGAAATCAGCATTAGGTACATGTAAGCAGCTGACATACAAATATGAGATTTCCGTAATCATAATTTTGATTTTGGTTTCACTAACCTCTTAAATACGTGCATAGAACCAGTTACAAAAGCCGTAAACTTCAAGATGGTTATAAGATTTCTTGCATCTAAACCCACTGCATCTTGATTTCATTATTTTACAGGTATTCTTGTCAATACAACATATAAAAAATGACCAAACCATGCGTGAGAAAACATTAACAGCACACCCATCGAAAGAAAGAAACAATAGGTTACCTACTTTATAAGGTCATCTAGTATCGCCTCAGCTTCCAGCTTTATAGGGTCCTTTTTGTCAAGCAATGAAGAAGCATTTTTCACAATTAATCTAAACGTACAAACCTGAACAAGCAACGATTCAATTGCTAATTAATAAAGCAAGATATTGGAAAGTAATCAAATGTGGAAATAGAGAAATTTGTTAATACCTCAACACCGGTATTCGCCTGAAAATTAACGAAGGAATTGCGCTCTTGCGCGACACAATCCCTGAAAGCGGATTTCAACTGCCTCTGAATTTCCTCTGACTCCTTTTCCGTAAATTCAGAATCACTACTTGCTGATAAAATCATAAAAACCAACAAATTTTTCACACGTTAGAGTTACAGTAACAGACAGAGTGAGAGATAGAGTAGTGAAAAGGTTTTCTAAAAGAAAAGCACACGTACAGAGTAGGAGATAAACAGAGCGAAGAATTTCGCGGGAAGCGTCAATGGGAGCCAGTAGGAACTTAGCAGACTTCCTCTTCTGGTCTTTAAGCCAATCCTTGGGTCCTGCTGCGTAATTCTCACACAATCAGTGTTAGCGTTTCCAAAAAGAATCAAAATTTTTTTTTTCCAATGAATAGGGAATGACGGGGCTACATATGCCGATGGAGAAGGCCGCGGCCGGAGCGGGTTGCGAGAGCAGAGCGAGGAACGAGAGCAGAGCGAGGCTTCTGCGAGAGATGCCGGTGAGATGGAGACGAACTGGGGAGATTTTAGGGTTTGAAATTGGGGATTTTGGAGGGAGTGAATTGAGTAGGATTGAAGGTGAAGAAGAAGAAGGTGAAAAGGAACTCATGATTTTAATGTGTGTGTTTTAGGATTCATTACCCGCCTTTTATTTAACGGTTATTAACGGACACATACGTGGCAATTCTTTTGGATTATTGTTAATAAATCCTGATAAAATAATTATTATATATTTAAAAATTGAAATTAAAATAATTATCAACACTTTAATGGTTTTTTTAATTTATATGCCTTTTCAAATATATTACGATATTACTAATCAATTAATTGATGAATTTGAGATATGACCATAATTAATATATTTAATATTTAATTTATTGAGTTATATGTAGAGATGGTAAATATGCAAACAATTTCAAAATTAATAATTTTATTAAATTTAATAAATTATTTCTTCTTGATTTTAATTTATTTAAATATATTTTTAAAAAATATTTAGAATTCATCCAACTCATACTTCACATGTGAATTTTAGGAAAGTTAATATTTTTAACTTTTAAATAAACTATTTTTTATTGACCCACAAGAAAAAAACTAAACAATGGATGAAAACATGAACCAATAAGTATATAATAAATACTACCTAAGTAAATAAATAAATAATATAAGTTAATGATAACATATATATCTTTAATCGTTTAAAAATTGTAATAATTATTATATTTTAACCATATATAAATGAAAATTTTATTTTATACTTATGTGCATTTTATATTTATGTGCAACACTTCATAAATTATATAAGTTGAATAATTTAAAAATAAAATTAGTAAAATACTTATAATTTGGCTCATTTTTCTAAAAATTATAATTTAATATTATTAAAAATCATACTTTTTTGGGTTTTTTAGTTTTAGTGACGAGATGTCCCAAAAAGACCTCATCTTTATAAAATAATTGTATTATAATTCTACTAATTTTTTTATAACATACATATTTCACGGATTTACATTGAAGGCCACTGCTTCCAAACAATTTCATATGGAAAAAATTTTATTTTAAATTTTGATCCCATAAAAAATAAAATTTTGCTTTTATTAAAAATTGTCCCTATTAAAAATAAAATTTTACCCCACTTAAAAATAATTTGTGAATTCATCCTTAAAGAGGTGATCAAATTGATAGACTGAAAAAGTATGGAGTCAAAAAATTATATATTTAATTCTCCTTATTTACGCTCTTTTATTATATAAGACTTGTCTAAGACGAGGAAGACAGGTTTTTCATTAAAAAAAAGGGTTAAATTGTAATTATTTAAAAATGGTATTTAATAAAAGGCTTTTGGCTTGGAGTTGAATCCTTTTTCGTACGATAATTTTATTTTAATGACTTTTTACTCGTTATCCATACAATTATTATATGCGATTACGTAGTTGTGGATGAGAGTGAATGAGTTAAGCATGTCATGTCAATCGTCACACATCTTGAAAGCGACCTACCTCTTTACGTATTGCTTATCAATTGGGAAGTCTTGTTACAGCTAGCACCCAACTTTACGTATATATTCCTATCCTATGCCCATTACTTTTTTTTGTTGTTGAATTACATTATTCTTATTCCACTTGATCGACAATCTTGAGCCTGATCCGAAATTTTGTTTTTGAATTTCGATTAAGACCCAACTTGAATTTGGATTACATTGAGTTTGAATAATTCAAAATTTAAATTAAACATTTTTTAATTTTAAAAACTGAAAAATACGATACTTTAATTAAAAATTTTAGGTTTTGATTCTCGTTAAATTAGTCGTACTAGACATTTTAATATTAAATTTTACCTTAAACCCGATCAGTTTGAACCGGACCTTGGACAAAGTCTTTTACAAAGTCTAATGCATTTGCACTAATCAAGGAGAGAGTTCCATTTATTGAACTATTATTTTTTTAATAGTTTTAGTTGAAATCCAAAATTTAATAATTATTTCAGAAAGATTCCTAAGAATTTAAAGGACATAAAGTGATAAATAATTTGTTATCAATTTATTATTAATTAAAAATTTAATATTGATATTAAGTAAAAATATCATGAAATTATCATCTATACATTTATTTAATAGATATTTAAGATAAAAGATGCAAATATTTTTGTGCTTTTTTATTTATTTAGTAATAATAAATTATTTTTAAATTAATTAAAAATATTTACAATATTAATTTTTTTGTTTTTATCATTTACTCCAATAAAAATTCATTATTAAAAATCATTTAAATATTGTGTGTGTACGTTTTGAAGTGTATAAATTGAACCATAATATTTTCAAAAAATTTATAACATGGATAAAAATTTGAGAATTAATTTTTTTGTTAGTTAAATGTCATGTGACTCGTATCGATATTAATATTATATTTTTATATATTTTTTTAAATAAACGTTCACTTAAATTTGTTTTTGAATATTTTGAAAATATTGGATTTTAGGAAACATTAAGGGTTAAAATGTAATTTTTACCGAAATACATTCCATTTTTATTTTTAATTTTAATTTTTAATTTTTGTTTTCAAATTTAGTAAAAAAATATGTTTGTTTGAATTTTTAGTTTATGTTTTTAGTTTTACTTTTTTCTAGTTTTCATAAATTATAAAAAGTAGTTTTTAATTTTTGTTTCTGTTTTTTTATAATCTGATTTATTATCATTTAAATATATATTATTTAATTTTTAATATTTAATAAAAATTAGAATAATTTAATTCAGCATTATAT
>JAOQMP010038029.1:0-11572 GCA_027563575.1 Erythroxylum pedicellare | reverse complement strand
ATGGTGGAAGTGGGAATCAAGGTTTGAAGGTTTATGGGTTGTAACTTATTATGAGCAGAGGACAGGAGACTTACATAGATATATATATATATATATAGCAGAGGAGAGGAGACTTCTATCTATACATACATATATAAATATTTATACTTGTCTGACCAGGTATGGTTAGGCTCTGATTTTGTGGACCTTTGGTGTAAGACGATGAATTTTGCTATACAAGTGGTTGGGGACCGTCTTTCTTGAACGTTTAATATCAGTAAGAAAATAAGCAAAATTACCAGGAAAGTGCATGTTCTCTATCGGGCTGGAGATTACGTACTGATTAGGAGATTAATCAACCGAACAGTTTTGCTAATTACGAACAATTGGACTATTAGATTACCCAATTGGAATATCATAGTGGCTTATGGCAAGTTTGGTTTTACTTTACGATTGTCGTTTTTTATATGCATCTTCTCTTCTTCAAACATTATTTAATTATTTTGCCAACTTGTAATTGACAAGTGGAAGTATTGATATTTTTTTTCTTTGACTTTCAACGTACAGTTATTATGTCTTAGAATAAGCTTACTGATTTATTTTTATTTAAATAATAAATAGTAAAAGAGGTTAAATTTATAGTGCAGAACAAGGATTTAGGTGGTTCACCCACCACGGATAACAATGAGCAAAATAATTAAGTGGAGAAGAGTTACAACAAAAATCCTACTTTTGTTTTTGGTTTCACAAAAGAAAGATAAAATTCTCTCTAAATAAAGTGAAAAAACTTGAGCCGTTATGGTAAAAATTGTTACTCAAATGTTGGCTTTGTGTCTCAGCTCTCTCATGCAAAAATGGCAGATGGAGCACTGTTATTTATACCTGTTCATAGCTGCCAACCTCAAGCTTAGCGTGCAAGGATTTGCAATCGTAGAAACCATTACATGCTTTGAATAGCCAAAGCGTGATGAAGGAGAAATAAGAGCCACTAGGCATATTCTTAATGGTTATGGATTTGATATTAGCCATTAAAATATTGAGTTTAGATGTGGATAATCTAAATCACATCCAAATAATCTTCACCTTAGTTCGAAGTTGATGAGCTAATCATCACATATAAAAGTCCAGAAGGGCAATCAGATGTTGTAAACACCAACTAAGTGCAAAGAATGCTTGAACTTAGCGCTAGGCAGTGGATTAGTCAACATATCTATGGTATTCTTAGACGTGTGAAACTTCTTCACAACAATTTTTCCAGCATCTACTTCTTCTTTGATGTTGTGGTATTTGATGCTAATGTGCTTAGTCTTGGAATCATACACATCGTTCTTGGTGAGATTAACACTTTGGCTATTTGAAAGTACAATGATCGTACCATGTGCAACACCAAGCTCAATAACAAGACTTTGCAACCAATTAGCCTCTTTCACAACCTACATAGCTGTAATATATTCTACCTCACAAAGCAATAATAGATTGCAGTGATTAAAAGGTGATCTTTCAGTCAGAGAGAGAAAGTTTCTAGTGTGATAAAAGGTGATGGATTTTTCTATGAACAACACTCCGATTACGGTTAACATTTGGAGAGGGCCAGCCGGAGTGCCGTCGGAGTATGGAGTCTTCCGACCTTGAGGGTCATCTAGCTAAGAAGGGGCGGACCCGGAAAAGGGAGGAGGACCCTCCCCCACCTAAGCCGTCCTATATAGCGGCGGTCACAGGCGGCCACGTACTGGAGGGCGATGCAGCGAAGCAAGGATGGCAGGAGGAGGACCCAGTGGAGGTAGACGAGGGTGACATTGTGCCGATCGTTGGGGAGCTGGGGGGCAGCCTCAAGCTCTCGCAAGCATTGAAAACGAAGTTTGATCACCAATGGAGTCAGGCGGTGGTGGTCAAGGTGCTGGTCGACAGGTGGGTTTCACCGTACTGAACATTCAGTTGCGGGCACTATGGGCATTGAGAGGGCCAATGAAAATGATTGATCTTGATAACGACTTCTATTTGGTGAAATTCAAGGAAGAGGGCGACTATCTGCGGGTTCTCACCGAGGGGCCATGGGAGATTTTCGGCCATGTGATAGCCGTGCAGCGTTGGAGCCCCGCCTTCCGCCTGTCCCAAGCAGCGATCAACCGAGCGGTGGTTTGGGTGAGGATCCTAAACTTGCCGATTGCAAGGTATCACCTAAAAATTCTCACCGAGCTGGGAAACTTAGTCAGCCAAATTGTCCGAGAATAGCGGTTGAATAGAGGTTTGCGAGAATAGCGGTTGACATAGCCCGCTCTCTACCACCCAACGTCGACCTTGATGGCAAAACCATGCTCATCACTTACGAAGGCCTTCCCTAGGTATGTTTCACGTGTGGAGTTGTTGGCCACACTCCCAACGTCTGTTCCCAGAAGCCTCCAGTCGCGACTGCTGCTCATTCGCCGGTGGAGACACCTAGCCCAAGCAGGACGGCGAGCGGAGGACCGAGTGGGGAACCTTGTGGGCAGAAGTTGGACGCGGCAAGCAACGGATACGGCCCATGGACTAACGTGCAAAGAAGATGTCATCGAGCTGGGAAAGGACCGATGGTTGAGGGAGACAGTGTGCAAGGATAGGCCAACTCTAGGGGAGGCTTACGTTACTCTGTGTTGATGACACATGCTACAGTAAAGGAAGCGACAGACCACCAAGTGGAAATAACTACTCCAGCGCACTCAGTTGGCTTTGGATAGAGGCTTAAGGTGTTCAGTTTTAAGGGAACTGAACAACATAAAAATCCAATAGGGGCAGCACGACCCAAGGAGAGTGCAGGCAGGTTCAGAGTGGGCCTAAAAGGAAAAGCCCCTATGACCAATACCCCATCTCGAACAGCCCAGGGACCGACTAGCAGACGTCAGGAACCGGAACCTGCCCGCACCATACCCATCCAACTCAAACCAACGAGAGACGAGAGGAATTTAGCAGTTGAAATCCTGACACACACGAAAATGACCTGTGATACCTAGATAGTCACGGCCCAACCCCAGGAAACTGAGGAGGGACCGTGAAGTATGGCCGGGGTGCAGGCAATCGAGGAACAATCTGCTCTCACTAACATCCCTCTAGGGGATCCTCCCGATGCATCGGATCCTCAAGATATCGCTATGGATTCGGCTGGACAAGAGGAGACACGGGGCCACGCCCATCTGAGGAAGGACCGCCGACCCGTCCACAGGGCAACCAAGGGAGGCGCCCGTTGTGAGCCCTATGGCTCCTCCGATATAGGGTAACCCTTTCCATTTTCCTTTTATATCGATCTTAATTTGAAATTGTCAAGGGGTAGGAGGGGCTCAGTTTCAGACCCTCTTGCGCAACTACATCCGTAGCTATCAACCGGGCATTCTAGCTTTGCTGGAACCCCAGATTAGTGGGGCACGAGTTAAGGCTATTATTCTTTCCCTAGGGTATGATTTTTCCTTTTCTGTTAAGGTGGAGGGTTTTTCGGGAGGTATCTCGCTCATGTGGAGGGAAGCTTTTGACATCTCTATCCTTATTACTCATCGACAATTTATTCATGCGACGGTTCAGTATTGGTCCCAATCCTTTGATCTTACTGTCGTGTACGCCAGCCCGTAGGTGCCTTCCTAGCATAGTCTCTGGACCGCACTATCGTGGATTGGAGATTCCAATACCAAACCGTGGCTTGTGGGAGGCGATTTTAATGCTAAGCTAGACCAGTCGGATAAACGGGGAGGTGCACACTCGACGCAGCTAATTAGTCGTCGTTTTAAGGATTCGGTCCATCGGTGTGGTCTCCACGACTTAGGTTTTATCGGGTCTAAATTTACGTGGCGTCGTGGAACGGTTCAAGCTTGCCTCGACCGTATGTTTGGATCTTCTGAATGGGTACAATAGTTTCCCAATACAGTGAATCAACATCTTCCCTTTCTTGGCTCTGATCACCGGCCTATGCTGTGCCACTTCTCTCATCCTATACCCGGAGGTAATAGAGCATCGCCTTTTCGCTTCCAGAATGCTTGGCTAACCCATTCAGGGTTCCAGGAGGTGGTCGAGGAGTATTGGCACCCGAATGAGGACTCAATGAGTCGTTCCCTTCTCCAATTCTCTTCCCACCTAAGCAGATGGAATAAACAAGTGTTTGGCAATATTTTCCAACGTAAAAAGAAATTAGTGACCCGCCTTGAAGGGATTCAGCGGGCCCAGACGGCCGACGCTCAAGACTCTTTGCTAGATTTGGAGGACCAGCTCAGTGCGGATTTACTGCAAGTCCTGTGTGAGGAAGAGATTTATTGGAATCAGAAAGCCAGGTGTGAATGGCTCTCCAAGGGTGACCGCAACACGAAGTATTATCACACGCCCACCCTGGCCAAATGTAAGAAGTTAAGGATTGAGAGGCACACAGACCCTACAGGAAACCAACTTTCAAATCCGACCCAGATACGTAGTCTCGTCACAAACTTTTTTGTTCAGCTTTACACTGGCGAATTCGGCCCTCCCTTGCAATTCCCGATCTCAGGAGCATTCCCACCCCTTTCGGAGAAGCACTTTCAGGATCTTAATAGGCCTATTCAGGATACCAAAGTCCGTTGGGCAATTTTCGATATGAATCCTCACAAAACGCCAGGCGTTGATGGGTTTAATGCACTTTTTTACCAGCACCAATGGGGGAAGGTTGGGCTGGCAGTGGTGGCAGTTACGCAGAAAGTTTTCAGGATCGAACAGTGGGAACCAGAATTGAATCACACGCTCCTGGTCCTACTCCCCAAAACCCCGTCCCCGACTCAGGTTTCTCAATTTCGGTCGATTAGCTTATGCAACGTGCTGTATAAGATCATTTCCAAGGTGCTTGTTAATCGGTTGAAAATGCACATGGACCTTTAGCCGCAGCGAATCAATGTAGTTTCATCCCAGGCAGGCACATCAGTGAGAATATCATTATTACGCAGGAGGTGATCCACTCCATGTAGAAGAAGACCGGTAATACTGGATATTTGGCTCTTAAAGTGGAGCTCGAAAAGGCCTATGACCGACTCAGCTGGCCTTTCATTCATGAGACCCTACTGGATATTGGTTTGCCAGATTCGTTAATATGAGTCATTATAAAGTGTATTACGACCACGACCTTACAAGTTGTCTGGCAAGGCACTACCACTGAGCCGTTCCAACTGTCCCGCGATCTTTGATAGGGTGACCCCATCTCGCCCTATCTCTTCGTCCTTTGCATGGAGCACTTAAGCCATCTCATTTCAGCGGAGGTAGGGAAGGAAACCGATCAAGATCGGTCGCACGAAACCCCCTATATCCCATCTTTTCTTCGTAGATGACCTCGCCCTTTTTGCTGAAGCTGAGGATAGTCAAGTGCAAGTTATCTGTCAAACCTTGGAGATGTTTTGCAGAGCTTCGGGTCAGCAAGTTAATAAAGCTAAAACTCGGGTTTTCTTCTCTAAGAACGTTTCACGAGGAACTGCGTGACGCCTCAGCCAAGGGCTACAGGTTACACGCATGGATAATCTGGGCCGGTATCTGGGAGTTCCGTTGCTCCATGAGCTGACTACCAGGCACACTTACCAGCATATCTTGGATATGGCGCAGAAGAAACTTACGGAGTGGAGCGCCAGGATGTTATCCCTCACAGGCTGGGTTACTTTAACCCAGACTGTTCTCTTAGCATTACCAATGTTCACTATGCAAACGGTGCATCTCCCCAGGATATTGTGCAATGATATGGAAAAACTCATGTGAGACTTTATACGGGGGTCCTCCACTGATCAACACAAGATGCATTTAGTCAAATGGGACGCCGTGTGTAAGCCAAAAGCGGAAGGAGGGCTAGGGATCAAACGCATTAGGTCCATGAATGACGCTTTACTGGCTAAATTGGGATGGGACTTGCTTATTAAACTCACAGCCCTTTAGGTGCAGCTCCTTCGGGCCAAGTATAGTATCGAGACTACGCATCTACCTCTCACGCTCGCCAAGTCTGGGGCTTCATCAGTTTGGAAGGGGATATCAGCGTCCTGGACTTGGATCCAGTAAAGGATCAATTGGACAGTGAGCGACGGGTAGCGTGTACTTTTTTGGATGGATAACTGGTTGGACGATTAGGGACCTCTTATTCATTTGGCATCCTCGCCAGTGCCGGAAAATTGAAGATTGGCTAAAGTGGCGGACCTCCTACTGGATGGTGGCAGATGGAACTGGCAAGCGATACAGCAGTACCTCTCGGCCACATTCTATTTGGCATTTGCCCATTTCGGCCTTGTTCTCGAGAATAGGGCCGCAGACAACTTACGGTGGGACCCTACACCACACGGCGGGTTCACCGTGGCTTCCACTTACGATTTAATCGAGGGGCACCTCACGGGCATCAGGCACCCGATGTGGGGATTATCTAGAAATCAGTGGGCTTGCAACGCATCAGATTGTTTTCATGGCTTGTTGCTAAACGGAAACTCTTGACCAATCAGTAGCGTGTTGCCCCGCATATTGCCGTGGACAGTTGATGTTAGGTCTGTGGGCAGGACAAGACTATCGTCCACTTGTTGCAGGACTGTCCGTGCGTACAAGCTATCTGGCGCAAATTTCCCCCAGCGGTGACCGGTCCGGGATTCTTTCAGTAGGACGAAGCGTTGTGGCTATCCTCTAACCTTACAGACCATACTCAGGTGCACTAGGATGCGTGGTCTACGATCTTTGGCATCACTTGCTGGTTCCTTTGGAAATGGCAGAATAGTAGCCTGTTTGAACAGGGATTTATTTGGCCAAACGCGGGCCACCTACTCATCTTAGATTACGTGCGGTGGATCGCTCAAGCCAGGGTGATGGAAAATTATGTGTTTCCCACGCAGGGCCGGCCAGTGGGCTCCTTCGTAGGATGGGCTAAGCCGGACCCAGGATGGGTAAAGGTCAATTCTGATGGAGCAGTCCACCCGGCCTCCACAACGTCTTCCGCTGGGGGGCTTATTCGTGATTGGAATGGGGTCTGGCAAGGGGGTTCCACCAAAACATCGGGAAGGGATCCCCTCTGGCGGCCGAGCTTTGGGGGTTGCTCTCAGACCTCACACTGGCCTGGGATCAGGGATTTCGCCAAGTGATGGTCGAAACAGACTCACTCGAGGTTATTAATCTGCTTTCTGATCCACCCATTATACTGACTGAGGTTTCCATTTTGGTGATAGGAATCCAGCAGCTGCTGCACTAGGAGTGGACGGTTCACATTCAGCATGTTTTTCGGGAAGGGAACCAGTGTGTAGACAGTCTCGCTCGCTCCGCTGGCGGGTTAAGTCCGGGCATACATATCCTTCAGGAGCCCCCTTTTGGAGTCCAGGAGCTTCTTCATAGCGATGCGCTAGGCGCAGTGTACCCTCGAGCATTAATTTAGTTTTGTTTTTCATCTTGTATAAAAAAAATAGATTACAGTGATGCTTTTCAGTTGATAGCACCAGAACACAAGGTAAAGATAAACCAGAGAGAAACACCATTAAAGCCCACAAAATTGATAATGTTATTATATGTTGCCTTGCTTAAATGAAAAACCAATCCCAAATCCATTTCACAACTTTCCAATCATCCTTCCCAAGATTATGCATATAACAACTCACCATATTAACTAGATATGCAAGATCAGGCTTAGTGTAAACTATGACATACATTAGATTGCTAACCACACCAAAATATTGAACGTGTGATATGCGTTCAATCTCTTTCTCCGTTTGGGGTAATGTTTATAAGACAATTTAAGGAGTAGAAACAAGTTTTAAATTAATTATATTGAACCTATCAAGAACTTCTTCAATGTAATTCTTTTACGACAGGTACAATTTACCATCTTAATGGTCTCTATAAATCTCCATACTTAAAATTTTCTTGGCTACAATAAGATCTTTCATCTCAAATTCACTACGAAGTTGAGATTTCAACTTATTGATCAAGGACTCATCTTTGGAAACAATTAACATGTCACTGACATATAACAAAAAGTAGACATATGAACCATCTTCAAACCATCTAATATAAACATAATTATCATAATTACTCTTTGTATAACCTTGCCCAATCATATAGGAACTGAATCTCTTGGTCCACTATTTGGGATCTTATTTAAGGCCGTATAAGGATCTCTTCGAACGATAAACATAATTTTCCTTACTAGGAATAACAAAACCCTTGGGTTGCTTCATCTATATCCCTTTTTCTAACTCACCATAGAGAAAAGAAATGTTTTAACATCAAATTACTCCAACTCCAAATAAAAAAAAATGCCAGAGTACTTAAATGGAGGTGTGACGAACAATAAGGGATGAAACTTCATTCAAGTTAATACCTTCCTTTTGATTACAACCCTCGATAACAAGGTATGCTTTCTATCTTGCATCTTCAATCCCAAGTATACCAACTTTCCATTTGTAGATCCATTTATAAGTTAATGCATGACAACCTTTAAGAAGCTCAACCAAGTCCCAAGTTTCATTTTTATAAAGACTCTCGATCTCTTTATTCATAACCATAAGCTAACATGAAGAATTAGGACAAGAAATAGCCTTGGAGTAAGAAGAAGTTTCAATACCTTTAGGAATTTCCTTTGCAACTACTAATGTATAGGCAAACATATCATCTTCTTCTTCAGTGTGTCTTGTAGGTTTCCTAGTGATGTTATCTATCTATCATACATGAAACTAAGCAAAACTACTGGAACTTTAAAGAACGAAGTTTTGAGAGAGAAAGCACAAGGAAACAGGGGCAAACAGAGTAAGCTACAAGAACTCAACAACACGTTGAGAATTCGTCTGATTTTATTCAATATCAAAGTACAAAATGCATGTATGTAATTTCTATGAATTCACAATATTTATAACACTCAATTTTCTAACTACCATCTAACAACTAATCCAACTAACTCTTCTTTAATTTTTTAACCCGATTCTTTTATGTTGTTTACATGGCGTTGCATGACATGATTCTATACTCCTATTTGAATTTTTGAGACATTCTTCCTATATACTCCTCTTTGGATCAGAAATTCAGCTTCTGAATCCCTACCAATTTCCTCAACTGTTCGAATCGTGAAACATTAAATCCTTTTGTAAATAGATCTACAGCTTGATCATCCGTATGAATATACTTAAGCTTCAGCTCGCCTTCTCGTTGTATATCCCTCAAATAATAATATCTAAGCTTGAAATGCTTAGTTTTACCATGAAAAAATGAATTCATTGAAATCGATATTGCTGCCTGATTATCAATATATATCATCGTAGCCCCTGTCAAATGAACCTGCAAATCCACAAGTAATTTTCTAACCCATATCACCTGTTTTGTTACTGCCATTGCTGCAACCAATTCAGCTTCAACTGTTCAGAGTGCCACCAATTCCTGCTTCTTTGAAGTCCATGAGAAACATGCTGAACCCAATGTTAAACAATAGCCAGTAGTACTTTTCATATCTTCTGTTGCTCCACCCCAGTCACTATCTACATAGCATATAAGCTCGCATCTCCCAGTCTTCTCATACACCAAACCATAATCGACCATCCCTTTTAGATACCTCAAAACTCTCTTCACAGCAACTAAATGTTGCTTTCCAAGATCACTCAAATATCTGGAAAGCACACTAACTGAGTACAAAATATCAAACCTAGTAGCTATAATGTACATTAAGCAACCCAACATACTCCTATAATTCTTCTTGTCCACTTCGTCTCCATCTTCCTTCTTCATCAAATTTTCTTTCGGACAAATTGGAGTTGATACTTGCTTACATTGATCTAACTTAAATCTCTTCAGCACATCACAAACATACTTCTTCTGACTTACAACGATATGTCCTTCATACTGAAGTATCTCCATCCCTAAAAAATACTTCATCATTCCCAAATTAGTCATTTCGAAGGTTCTACAAAATTGATACTTCAAAGACTCTATTTGCTCTTCTGAACTTCTAGTTAGCATCAAATCATCCACATAAATTGAGATTACTACTACATCACTCTGTTGTATCCTCACATACAATGTTGATTCACTGCAACTTCGCTTGAACTCAATCTCCAGGAGGAAAGCATCAATTCTGGAGTACCAACACCGAGGGGCTTGCTTTAACCCATAAAGGGCCTTGTTTAATTTGTACACCCATTCTTCCCTTCCTTCTATTACAAATCCTTTTGGATGTTGAACATAAATCTCTTCTTGTAAAACACCATTAAGGAAGGCGAATTTTACATCCATTTGATGTACCTTCCATCCTTTCTCATCTGCAAGTGCCAATAAGAGTCTAATCGTTTCAATCCTTGCTACTTGAGCAAATGTTTCTCCAAAATCCACTCCTTCAATTTGTGCATAACCCTTCACAACTAACCTTGCTTTGAGTTTATTGACTGAACCATTTGGATTCAACTTTGTTTTAAACACCCATTTCAACCCAATGGATCTCTTATCTGAAGGTTTTTCCTACTAAAATCCATGTTTCATTCTTGTTAATCATGGACATCTCTTCCTTCATAGCTTCAAGCCATTTCGGATTCTGTAAGGCTTCTTAAACTCTAGAAGGCTCCAGCATTGCTTCATTGCTCCTTTCATAGTTTTCTACTAGGCTTCTTGTCCCTCTCACTGGCACATGATCATAATCATCGTCTGACCCTTCTAGAATAAGCTCCTCCTCAGAATTCCATCCATTCTGGTCATGCGGTAACTCTGGATTTGCTTCCTCTCCTGGTTCTACCTCTTCCTCATCATCATGATTGCTTGAATTATTTGTAGCTGATGGGATATTCGAAGGCAGTATAACTGTTTGCCTTCCAATCCCATTTTTCTCCTTTTCTTTAGACCAACTCCAGTGCTCATTCTTAAAGAAATGCACATCCCTACTCGCTTTTACTTTCTTCTAATCTAGATAGTACAATCTGTACCCTTTACTAACTTTAGAGTACCCCAAGAAGATTGCAGGTTTAGTCTTGCTATCAAGTTTATTTCTTTTGGCTTGAGGAATTAGAGCACAACATAACGATCCAAATACTTTTAGATTTCTCAGTTTTGGCTTGACACCATGCCAAATCTCATACGGTGTCTTATCCTCGAGAGCCCGAGTAGACAACTTGTTCAGCAGGAAGCAAGCGGTGGATGAAGCTTCTGCCCAAAATTCCTTTGGTAGTTTCTTCTCCTCTAGTATACACCTTACCATTTCCACCACGATTCTGTTTCTTCTCTCCACAACCCCATTTTTCTGTGGAGTGTAGGGCATGGTAGGTTGATGCTTGATTCCTGCAATTTTACAAGTTAATTCAAAATCATTAGAAGTAAATTCTGAGCCATTGTCTATTCTTATGGACTTAATGCTCAATCCTGACTGGTTCTCTATAAAAGCTTTAAACTCCCAAAATACTCTTGCAACTTCTCCCTTGCTTTTAAGATAGTATATCCACGAGAACCTTGAGTAATCATCTATGATCAGCAAGAAGTATCTACTTCCATTTAGAGATGCTACAAGCATAGGTCCGCACATGTCCATATGTAATAGCTGAAGTTTTTCCTTAGCCCTCCATTTCGACTTCAAGAAAGGTGTATGTGTTTGCTTACCCATCATGCAAACCTTACATGCAGCGTGATTGTATGGAATTGA
>JAOQMP010038028.1:0-26656 GCA_027563575.1 Erythroxylum pedicellare | reverse complement strand
TTATCAATGTAACATAAATCATGGTCATAATATATGTTTGCATTGATTAAATCCACACAATTAAAATAAATAAAAAACAAATTAAAAGCACCCCCTTTTCTGTAGCTGTATTTTCTCGTGCCACTAGCTTCGACACATTTAATCTCCACCAGCAGCTCACGTAATCTACTTAAGTAGCTTCCTTTGTTGCTTTTGCCACCAAAGGCTTCGTTGTTGTCCACCAGTGGAGGGTTGTCCATGCCACCAGCTGCTTCATTTGCTTCCTTATCCACCAGCTGCCAACGTTTTTGCGGAGAGTGTATGTTGAGTTGTGATTGTAGCGTGAGTGATTCTCCAACAGTTAAGGTCTCCAAAACTTTTAATGTAGCTGCTCCATTTCTCCTCAAACCACCAGCTGCAACGTGTGTGAGTTGAGTGTCTCCTCTTGGTGTAATGTTCTTCTTCTTCCACTCACCAGTTCAACGTGTCTTCATTGCCCAACCAGCTAATGTTTTTCCTCCACTCACCAGCAACTGCCACGTGAATTTTGTTTTTTATGTTGAGTGAGGGCTTGTAACCAGCGTTTTTTTACTCCACCAAGAGCTCCCCCTTTTTATCTTCTTTCTCCATGTAGCTGCTTCATACGTTGCCACCTCCTGTTTTATTTTTTTTGGTCTCCATCCATCTCTCCTTTTCACACCACCTACTACTCCTCCATTTATCTCCACCTACGTCTCTAGCCTCCACGTTCTTCCCCTTGTCTTAAAGCCACCAGCTGCTTCACTTTGTTTTATTCTACAACAGCTAGGTGTTATTAGCCACCAGCTACCTTCTTTTTATTCTCCAATCAAATGCTTCACTTTGTTCACCTTCACAGCAGCTAGGTGTCAATAGCTCGGTGTCTTTTTTCAGCTAACGTAGTCTCTTTTTTCTCCAGCTGCTACGTCTTTCCTTTTCCAACTGCTTGGACCTAGGTGTCTAGTCCATGTCCACGTCCACATACTGCCGCCACTTTCCTTTTGTTCTCTTCGTTTTATATTTTCCTGCTTATGCACACCTATCCATTCTTCACGCACGCTGACCACACTCTAAGCCCAGGTAGAAAAATACCCCCATGCAGCTACACTTCTCAACTTTTTTATTCAACAGCTGTCTTCTTCCACTTCTTCAGCGTTTTTCCTTTCTTGATTGCCGCCTCTCTCTTTGTCTCTTATGTATTGATTTTACTTTTTGTTTATTTTTTTCTTCTATTCTTTCCACACAGCCCACGCCTCCAGCTACCAAATCTCACGTTGTTGTCTCCTTCTTCTTCTCTTTGATGTGAAAATGCGCACTCTAAAACCTTGCAAAACTCATGCATGCCTGTCCATTTTAGTTTGCCAAATTTCTTTTTTTTAAATATCCTTTCTTCCTTTTAGAGCTTTCCTTGCTTTAGGCTTTTAAAAATTCCAAATCTAATGTGTACCTAAAATTAACACAAATAATTATTAACTAGTGTAATTTAAACATTAAATGGACAAGAGTTTAGCAAATTATGTATCTAAAATTAATACAAAATGTCTATTAACAATGTTAATGATCTCTTTAACCCAAGTAATTTTACCATCCTTGACTTTAGGTTTCAAACTTTATAGTATTGTTATATCTGTGATCTCATCCAGATCATTAGCTTATAAGTATGCAGTGGATTTGAAGCAATTTTTAATTTCAACACTTTGCAGAAGTTCCTAAATGCCTTGTTATCAAACTAAGTATCATTGTTTATGGTTATTGCTAGTATAGGACTTCATACCTACTTAAGGCATTCTTTTTCATCAAGTTTTTTATTGCTTTTTCTGTCATATTGACCAAAGGTTACGTTTCAAACTACGTTATGAATAGTCTGCCAAAACTATAAGAAATATAAATTGTCTTACTTTCGGAGAAAATGGACTAAAGATATCGATTTCCTATTAAGTGAAAAGAATGGCACTTGAAACTGTAATATTGTTAGCTATACACAAATGAGGCATGATTGAGTACCTTTGACATATTTCACATATTTTTGAAAAATCTTGAGCATCCTCTTCAATTATGGTAAAAAACACCTACATTAAGATTATGTATGCTAAGAATAATATTCCTTAATGAGCTCCACACATCCCTTTATGAATCTTAGTACGAACCTATTATGCTCAATCTTACGAATACATTATAGGTATGGCCGGATGAAAGATCTTCTAAATAATTGTCCATTAATAATTTAGTATAATGGGCCTACACTGTGAGATCTTTTACCTTCTTTAACTTTTTATTAAATATGTCTAATATGCTTCATTTTCTTCAGATGAGGTTACCTAGTTGATATGCACTAGCATTAGTTCTACTAGTCTGTGCAAAATATTTCTCGAGGAAAAACACCATTATTAACCCCTTTTTAATTGATATTTAGCCTTGTAATTTTGTTGCTTGGGTATCGACCTAATGTTTGCATATATATATATATATATATATATATATATATTCTCTTTCATCTACCTAAACTTTTCCTTTTATGTTGTTGACTTTCTTTAACCTCATAAGTTTCATTAAGTTAGTTTACTATAACTACGAATCTAAAATAATGGTTATAGACCTAATTTAAAGTCATAGGCCAACTAGAGCCTAAATAGCAGTGTTGCCTTATTGTTCAATATTTTCAATTGATGTTGAATTATGTATTTATTATTATTCCCATATTCCTTTTAGATATATTTTTATACCACTTCCTTTCTCTCCTATTGTGCCATCTATTATATTGTCTATATTAGGTGATCAATATTGAATGAAAGGTTTTCATAAGTTTCCTTCTTTTCTTATAAAATTGTTGACATTTTGAGTAGGAAGTATGTTATAACCTTATGATTTTGAATAACTTCTTGAGATATAATTGATATTGAAATCTCCTATTTTGATCGAATACTTCACAATTGTTCCTAATATATCTTATTTGTAAAGCACTTGCCTTAATAGGAAGTTTATGCATACGTTGATTATGTGTTTAAAATAGGTTTTAATTCTATTGCAATAATAAATAGTGTGCAGCTAATTTCTAATCTTAAATAATTTAACTTTAGACCTTATTATAGCTTGCTCACATATTATATTGAACTTTTGGCATTCCTTTCCTCCCTAACTATGACAAAATTGAGGGTTACATCTAGGATAACTATATAGAGATATGGTGGCTCTCATGATTTTAAGGTTGATAACAATAGTAGACTTTTCAAGTAATCCTTCAATTATTTAAAGGCTTGTTAGAACTGTTGGGTCTACTCAAAGTCCTGTAAGGATAAATGACAATTTCATTTTATATTATCCAAGGTGTAGGCTATGTAAATTAATATACAGTCTTTATCCTATTGAACATATGAGTGTAATGAAACTAATTATAAATAATATAAATCAAAACACCGATAGTTTGAGCAATAGTGATAGTTCAAGTTACCATAATGTTGATCAATTAGTTAATAACTGGGACATTCAGAATTTCGATGTTGATGACATTTTTTAGTTAGGGATAGTAATAGAAATAATTATTCTATATATTTTGATATTGAAAATCAAGTTTTTAAAATTGACAATCATCATTCTTTTCTAAATGAATTAGAAATTGATTTTATTAGTTATCAAAATTGTAGTTTATCTTAATAATGCGTGAAGGCAAAAGGAGTAATGAAAATGAGAGTTCCAGTCTAAGAACTAGTACGAATGATAGTGATTTTCTTAAAAGAGAAAGCTCTAATGATCTCGATTTAACTAAAAAAAATACAAACATTTATTTAATGAAAAATTGGAATTCTTTGCATTTTTATGCAATTATTGATTAATAAATAAAAAGTCAAGTTTCATTCAAATTATTTACTTTGACTAACTTGGCTAACATTTTTTTACATAAATTATAAGTAAAAAGGTGAGAATATTTACTTCTACAATCTTATCCTTTCATTTTTTTCTTTACTTTGCAATAACTCGGGATTGAAACCCATAGAGCTGATAACTTTTACCTTATCAAATATGTATTCTAATATTTAGAGCATGAAATATATGAAATGGAATATGAAGTATTATAACTATGATTCATATCAAATATTTAGGTCTTCAAAATGAAAAAAAGATTCCAAAAAAGATTCTTATTTTATAACCATGAAAGGAATATTTTTTCAATTTCATATCAAATTCAATTATGGAAATATGATAATCCTTTTCTATAAATTATTCTATTAAACTAGACAACAACCTTTTGAATTAACATTTTACCTAGTTATTAGTACATGATTTCGAGCAACAAGAAAGAAAGAAAGTCTCTAGGACTTCATTTTGATACTGATAGAAATGATGAACAAAGTAGTTTACTAATTTTAAAATGTTTAATGCTTAACTATATCAACTTAATCTTTTTTTTTTAAAGAATTCCAGCCAAAACCAATTTCTTAGGTATAACAAGAATTTGTATTCTCAAATTATATTATAGGGGTTTGTTGTCATTGTACAAATTAATTTTCCTTCTAATTAGTATCTTTTTTAGACCGGCCATAAATAGTAAAATCTCATAATTTACGATTAATTCATTCACTATTTCCTTTTTTAGAGGATAAATTTCCACATTATAAATATGTATTAGATGGATTCGTATCTTATCCTATCCATCTAGAAATTTTAGTTTAAATCCTTTGTTACTATGTGAAAATCCTTCTTCTTTGCATTTATTATGACTTTTTGTTTATCCAAATTGGCACTGGACCAGTCTTATGATTCCAAAGAAAGTAGAAATCCATTTTTAAAATAGCACAAATTTATCTTATAGCTCATCTTCTTCCTCTTTTTCTAGTTATGCCTTATATAATGAATTTAATAGCTTTAATAGGTATAACAATAGTATGATTAGGAGCTACTTTATTTATTTCTAAAAACATATTAAGAGAAGTCTAGCCTATTCTACAATGTCTCAATTGGGTTATACAATGTTAACTCTAGGTATGAGTTCTTTTAAAGCCACCTTATTTTGTTTGATTACTCATGCCTATTTCAAAGCTTTATTATTTTTAGGATCTAGACCCATTATTCATTCAATGGAAGCTATTGTTAGTAATTCTCAAGATAAGAGTCAAAATATGATTCTCATAGGTGGTTAGACAAAGCATACTTTATTTACAAAAAAAAAATTATTAGGAATCCTTTCTCTTTGTGGGATTCCACCCTTTGCTTGTTTTTAGTCCAAAGATGAAATTCTTAATGATATTGGTTGTATTCGTTTATTTTTATAATAATAACTTATTTTATAGTAGGATTAATGAAATTTTTTTAAAAATGAAAGTAATTATATTAAACTAGAAAAAGCTACTATACACCATTATAATGAGTCATATTAACTAGCGACAAAACCGCTTAAAGTAAAAAAACAAAAAAAGACTGCTACAGTTAGTATTACAACAACCAGTTCATTCTCATTACTTGAATAATTGAGCTTTGTTTATAATTTGAAATTGAAATCGATTGAATCTAGTTCACAATCTGTTCTACAAGTTGATGTTTATCTTCTTCCACTCCTTTGTATAGTCTGCTATTCCTTTCCCTTCATATGGATTTAATGACAATAGTAAAAACTATCTTAATGAGAAAACCATCCACTTTACCCTGCTTAATACATCCTATGATCATATTCATCATCTCCCTCCATTTAAATGAGTAGTTAGAGAATTGTAACATATCATAATCCTATTCCATTTTGTTTTTGTGTAGTTGCATTCAAAATAAGGATGATTCTTGCTTTCATTATGTGCTTATATAGGACATATATAGGATCATATGTTTGAAACCATCTATCTTTGATTCGAAGCCTATTCTTAATCACTAGCCAAATGACTATTGTAGCTTTAGGATTTAAAGCTTGTTTCAAAATCAACTCAAACCAATGAACAACTTTAACCTTATTGAGAATTAAGTGATGATACTCTGGCATTAATAGAGATTATGTGTTTAAGTTGAGCAAGATCTCCTCTATACACAAGTGGGCTATAATTGGTCCAGTTGTCAAACCAGAGCCATATATCATCTCCATTTCCCAATTGATGCTTAATATGGGGATAAATCAAGTCTCTCAAACTAATAATCTAATTGAAAATCTAGGAATAGTCTCTAGAATTATCCATCTGCCAAAAACTCTTATCCTTCATATGATATTCGTGTATCCATTTGACCCAAAATGATTTACTATCAGTAAATAATCTCCAGATCCTCTTATAGAGAAATACTTTCTGCATTTGGGTAATTAAGATGATTCCCAATCCACCTTGCCTCTTTAGGATGATGATGTCAAATCATTTCACCTAGGTTTGCTTACAATTATCAATTTCCCTAACCATAGGAATGCTTTCAATACTCTATCAATTTCTTTGATGACATTCTTTGGATTAATGACATTTTATATGTTTCGAGTTTATTTACTTACTTTTAACAGACATTTACACATTCATTTTCAAAATTATAGTGGTAATAAAAGTTCATTTGATTTAGTATCTTTATGGGTTAAAGAAGGATAAAAATGATTACAATTAACTTTTTATTATTAGCTTTAGTAACAATGAATTATAATGAGAATAAAATCGATTCTTTTTCTTAAAAGAAGACATCAAATTGATGGTAATGAAATAAATCTGAAACACCCTTTTTTTACCTTTCATATGAATCTAAAACATTAAAGTATGTCTTTTAACAGGTCAAACTAAGAAAGAAATTTTGAATATTTTCTATTTATTTTATATCTTTTTTTAGAATAGAAAAGCGAATGGAATTTTCTCTTATTAAATTCAATACTACTATCTCAATACTATTGTTCAATACAGTATTAGGAATCTTGAAATAATAGTATTTTCTCACACCTATTATATTCTATATTAGAACTCCACTATCATGATAAAAATAAATATATTATTTTATCCATCACTATGGAAAAATGAAAATCAAGATTTTTTTGTTGTGAAGAATTTTCTATTTGGGATGGGATTAGATACCCTAGTAGTCCTAGCTATAAACAATGGATAATAAGCGTTGTGTGTATCGATATGTCTGGTGATGTAACTAACACATTGAGTATCCCACCTGGGGAGTACACTCATAAGCATTAAACTCAATGGAATTGATGGGGACCCACACTATTAGTGAAGCATGTAGTTTAATTCAATGCAAAGTGAAGAACCTTATTAGGGCTTGACATGCCACGAATCCTCTTAAAAGAGAGGGGTGACTTTAAGACATAAGTTGTGTATAACTATTACCAGCACATGCCATAAGGTGTTGGGTTAAGTTTTGCAACGAGTGCAACCCTTATGTTTAGTTGCCACCATTGAACAAACTGTCATAAGCAAATTTTATTTTCTCTCCTATATACCACAGTGATAAAGAATTAAATTATCACTATATTTATTCCTTTTTCTACTACTTCTTCTAAGTGTAGGATAACCCTAAGGGTTTGTGGTTTTTTTTTTTTTCCAATTAGGGGCCACCTTTCACTAGCCTCATCCTAACTACTCCTTTTACTACAAGATGCTTACCTAGTCAACACTTAGATTCAGCTCTACCCAAACTCTTTTAAGAAAACTGCTATCATTCGTACTTGTTCTTATACTAGAACTCTCATTTTCTTTACTTCTTTTGCCTTCATCATAAATAGAATTATAAATGCACTATAATTATCAATACCACTTAAAATAGAACTCGAGTTATAGGCTTGTGTAGGTAGGAAGAAAAAAATATCTATTTTAGTTATATCGTCAACTATAGGCTTGAATATTAGAGAAATTATAGAACCCTGAAATTTTCTTAATTTCCTAAATGATAAGAACAAAAAATGGAGTCAAAAGAGAATTCCATTTTGGAGTTTTATCAACAATTTATTTGTGTAGGTGGAGACCCATTATTTTATAAATCCTTACTTAAGGAAATTTATAAGAATCAATAATAAACACCCCTTATAATTATACATGCTCCCATAGCAATAACATATTTAGGTTTGGGCATTTAGTTTACTTAATTAAAAAAAGTACATTTTTATTTGTAAAAAAAGTACATTTTTATATTTCAAAAAAAGAAAGAGAAGATAGAGAAGACTCAAGACTCCACTACATTATACCTAAAGAATAGACACCGGTAATAAATAAGAGAATTAGTAATGAATTTACAATCTGTCCCTATTAACCGTGTGGGTATCAACCCACGAAGAATTAATTTAGATAAATTCATATTCAAAAGAGGTTAACAACAATTTCTTTCAAAAGTGACTATTTGTCTCTTTGTTAGAGGTATTCTAGAAATATTTGCAATCAAATAAATAAGTCTACATATGAATGGATCATATTGAATTGGAAAATGGATAGATTTATACAAGTTATACCTTATTGCTCCACATATGGTTCCTCTAACCACATGTTTTAAATGAATCAAAGCAAGCCAAAATTGACCTTATAATAGCTCCATTACAAAATGAATACATTTTTTAAATATTTTATATTGTCAAGTGTACTCATTCTAAATTTCATTTCAATCAATTAATCCACAATTAATAATATATCTAGTGGTAACCAAAAAGTATTGGTATGAGGTATATCAAGATTTAGTCTCCGATTCATATTTAGTCGACCAATCTTTCTTAATTCACATTTTTGTTGAAAGAATTTATTTTTTAATTCCTTACATAAGGATTCAAAAAATATTGGATCTCCACCTATATAAGTAACTTGTTGATAAAAATCCAAAATTAAATTCACTTTTGACTCTATTTCTTTCTCATTATCATTAAGGGAAAGCGAGAAAATTTTAAGGTGGCACACATTTTTTATAATTTCTCTTAGATTTGAACCCATAGTTAATCATATAACTACAATATATATTTTCTGTTTCCCACTCACACGAGCCTATATCCTTGCTTTTCTATCAGTTTCTGACTCTTGTCCCCAATCTGATATTATTGTGCCAGTATGGACCAAAACTTTGTTATGGTCCAATTTTGATCGGTAATAGATCCTGAGGCTTTGTAAAATTTGACTGAGGCTTTGTAAAATTTGACTGATCACAATTTTATATATTCCATTTAGATTGGCGAAACTAAGGAAAAATAAAAAAAATTGAAATATAATTTTAATGACCAATCATAACTGACTCCAATGATTTATAATTGCCTAAAAAGGTCCAATATATATATGTTATTAGACCTTTTAAATACCAGTCATGAAGACCTTATAAAAATTGAACATTTTTACATATAAGATATAAAACATATATTAGGAATTTTAGAAATGGAAAGCACTTTGCAATTGATTTACCAAGTAATTCATTATAAATCCACTAGATTTATATTGATTTTTGTCCCTTTTTTGGGACGTATTCAACTCAACTTTTTACCAATATATATATTATGATTGAAAATGTAGTACAAGTAACTCCCAAAATAAAATTTTGGTATTAAAAAATTTATTTACTTGAAGATCTACATCAATTCATCTTATAACCTAAGCACATGATTTAAAATTGAAGCAATAGATCATTCAAAATTGATCCAGTTTTGATCTACCAAAATGTGAAAGACATGTTTATTAATTTAATTAGATTAAAAAGAATGAAGTATCTATTCTATATCACAATTTAAAAATTATTCTAATTATTCTTAAGAATTTTTATAAAATGTTATCAAACATTGTTTAAACTTAATCAATTTTATATGTATCCATATTTTTCTTAAGTTGACTAAATATTTAATTAAATTAATAGTTAATTAAAAATAAATTTGAAATTAATATTTAATTAAAAATGAAATTCAAATTAATATTTAATTAAATCAGTGAATATTTTTTATTTATGATAAACAAGTATTTATTTATTTATTTCTTAGAATCAAAGCAAAAATCCAATGAATGTGTTGGGGGATGATATAAGAGTAAGTTTTAGAAACAATCATGCAAATCTTTGTTTACTGATCTTGTCGATTACCAATTAGGAAATCTTTATCAATAAGCTAAATTCTTTCCTAAGCAAAATTAAATGGGGAAGATAAATAGAAATAATAGTTAAATAATAAATAAAAAATTTCATCTTCTTTTCTTACCTATGATTCATTCACAAAAAGGCAAAGTTGTAATTATTTTCACTAATAATCAACAAGAGATTAATACTTATCAAAATGCCAAAGATGTTTCTAATTCTGATCAAACAAATGGCATTACTTTGAGACGTTAGTTAAAATTCTTAAATAAAATTATAAATACAAAAAATAAAATAAAAATGAAATAAGTATAATCCATAACTAAAAGATTTAAGTATAATATAATATAAGAATAAATGTTTTTTTATTCAAACCATTCAAAATATCTTTATTTTATATAATTTTTATATTTTGTATAAATATAAAAAATCCTTAAAAACAAAGAAATTAAATTCAAAATGAAATAAAAATATATTTTCTATGGATATACGGAAAAAATCTTTCAAAATTTTGAATTGTTTTTTTGCATTTCGTTTCATTTTACGGTTAGTTTGACATTTACATTTTAATTAGATTTATTTGAATTGTTTTTAGAAATTAAAAATTACAAGATATTTTAACCCCCCTTTTATTTTTTGTTTTCTTTATTTTTATTTTCCATTTTCAAATCTTATAGTGAATTTTAATGTATATTGTAACTCGAAAAAAATTTGGAGGGATAAACGATTAATTGACTATATTTTTATATCCATATTTTGTGTTTTTTGTTTGTTATTTGAGAGTTTTATGATATTTTTAGCACTTATTTTGCTTCAAGTTTGTTTTAGGCAATAATTTCCTTCATAGACCAAAAGGAGAAGAATTTGGGCAAAATTAAGGCATAAAGTGGAAGTATTGAAGCAAGTTTGGAGATACGTGGTCGTGTACAGAGATCGTGTAAGCTACTGTAAATGTGTGAAGCTTCTAAGACTCTATTTATGCCCGTATATATGACATATATGGTCGTGTATATAGCCCTGATGTAAAGTCGTGATTTAGAGGAGATTTTGAGATACACTGCTATGTAAGTCATAGTCCAGAAATCCTAGTTTCACACTTTAAAAGGAAATTACAAAGGCTAGAAGAAAGGGGAAGTAATTGGAGTCCGATTAGACATCAGATGGAGAGTAGAAGAAACAATTTTGAACTTAGGAAAATACAAATATGAAGATTACTTTAAGAGATCCAAAAGAAAGAAACCTTTCACGAAAATTTAAAGAAGATTTTATTAGAGATAAAGGGGGATATATAGATTATGGATTCTTTTATTTCTAATTATACTTCTGAATACTTGATGCAACTTTCATTGTCTATGTTTAGGAACTAATTTGTTTAGTGCCTAGGTGTGATAAACCCTTAGTCGAGATAGATAGTATCATATAGTCCTTTATTCAATGCAATTTTATTGACTGATTTATTGCAATTCAATTATGCATTTATATTCTTGAACTAATATGTCTGGGATATTAGTTTAATGTTTGATTTCATATGATTGAGATTGAGAAATCGTTTTGTTTGAGTAGATCTAATATAATTGGAAAAAATTTTCATGCAAACCTGGAGATAGGTCAATATAAATCTTCTTGATTAGGGTCAAACCTAATAGTGAAATTTATGAATCTAGTAATTCAATCATAGGGGTTTTAATTAGAAAGAGATTTTAGTTAATCAACTAAGGGTTAGTTGTAAATAGTCTTAAGAAAGATATTAACATAAGATAGAAACTTTCGCAATCCAATAATCAATAATTTAATTACATAATAACGGGTTAATGTTTAAGATATCTTAGAGGATTCATCACCTAGGCACCACTTACTTGATATTGTTTAATCATTATGCTTTCTTTATCCTAGTTCATTCTTGTGTCAAAACTTAGTTTTAGTTAGTCTAGTTTAGTTTTAAATTAGATCCACAACTTGATTCGACGGTTGAATAATAGAAAAGGAGTTAATACTAGTACTTACCGTTCTTATAGGATTAACCCGTACTTGCCAGTGCTAGCTATAGTTATACCTTATACTTACAGTTAAAACATATAATATCACATACATCAAGTTTTTAGTGCCATTACCGAGATTTATAATATTAGGAAAATCAAAATTTTATTAATCTAGCCATTATTACATATTTAATTTTTCCCCTTTTGTTTTCAGTCTATTTATTTATTTTTATTGAATCTTTGGTTTTCCAACTTCTTATAGATCTTAGGGTTAGTTTATGACCTGATGTAATCCATCATACTTAATAGATGAAGATCTAAAGATTGAGAGAATAACCTATAGAAATCTCTGTAGACCCTACTCAAGTTATATCAACAAATAAAGGACTTAGAAGGTCATATTGATACCGAAGGATCAAGAACTATGGCAGAACAACTAAGAACTATGTTTAATTACATTAGACCGAACTTGATGGGAACAAAGCCCAGCATTGTAAGACGTACTGTTAATGCCAACAATTTTAGTATTAAACCAATTATCATTTATATGGTGCAATAGTTTGGTCAGTTTGATGGGCAACGAGATGAAGACCCCAGTGCGTATATCACAAACCTTTTGGAGATTTAAGATACCTTGAAAGTTAATGGTTCCAATGGTGATATAATAAGATTGAGATTATTCCCATTTTCATTGAGGAGAAGGATGAAATAATGGTTAAATTCCCTGATTAGATCATCACTTACTATATGGGACTAAATAGCATAGAAATTTCTTATAAAGTACTTCCCACCAGTAAAGACTGCCAAACTAACAAATGACATTTACTCCTATTTCCAAGCAGACTCAACGACATTATATATCACATGGGAGAGATTCAAGGAGATATTGAGGAAATGCCCAAATCATGGTTTACTATTATAGATGCAAATTTGGAACTTCTACAATGGGCTTAATTAGGTAGATGATAGATGCAATACATGGGGGTACTCAGAATAATAAGACACTAAAAGCAATCTATGAACATATTAAAGACATGGCCCTGAATAAATATCATTGGTGCTCTTCTAGAGTAAGACTTAGTAAGCTAAACAGGTTATATAAAGTAGATGCATTTATGTAATTAGTAAACTAGGTTAAAGCTCTAAGCAAAAAGATTAACAAATAGACTATGAATCCTCAATTTCAAGTCATACAATGTGAGGTTTGTAGGCTATGACATCTAGGATAAGAATGTCAAGCACTACATACAAGGAATGTAGATTATTTGGGGAATGCTCTAGACCCTAATATAACCCATATAGTAATACATACAATCTAGGATGGAGAAATCACCTAAATTTCTCATAAGGAAATCAAAGGTAGTCAGGGAACAAAACGCTACTAGGATTTTAGGAACATACACCTTAAGATAAGAAACCAAATTTATAAGACATCATGTCCAGATTTATGCAAGAATTAGAGGCAAAACATTAGAGAACAAATACTCCTATACGTAACTTAGAAATTTAGGTCATTAACCTTACAAAGTTAATTTTTGAAAGACTGCAGGGGAGTTTTCCTTGTACCACTGAGACAAATCCTAAAGAACATGTAAAGGAAGTCACCCTTAGGAGAATAATGGAAGTGTGAGATGATAATAAGATCTAAGGTGAGGAGGAGAATGGTGAAAAGAGTCAAGAGAAAGCTAAAGATGTAGAGCATCCCTGAAAGTTAAGGAATTCCATCCTAGCATCCCATACCCTACCAAGTTCAAGGAAGATTGTATAGATCAGTAGTTTGGTAAATTCCTTGAACTTTTTAAACAACTTCACATTAACTTACCTTTTATTAAAGCTTTTTCACATATGCCAAAGTATGCAAAATTCTTAAAGGAGTTACTATCTTAAAAAAGGAAATTAGAGGAGTTAACTACTATTATACTAAGTGAGGAATGCTAGATAATTTTATAAAAGAAATTACTTGAGAATCTTAAAGATCCATAAGGTTTTACTATCCCTTGTTTGATTGGTAATTTGTTTGTAGAAAATCATTTAGCTAATTTGGTGGCTAGCATAAATTTGACGCCCTATAAATTATTCAAGAAATTAGGATTAGGAGAACCCAAACCTACTAAGATGAGCATTCAACTAGCTCTATTAAATATTTTATAGGTATCATTAAGGATATACTAGTTAAAGTTGACATATTCATTTTCCTAGCAAATTTTGTATTACTTTGATATGGATGAAGATATAGAGGTACCTTTGATTCTAGGTTGACCTTCCTAGCCACTTCTAAAGCCATTATTGATGTTAGTGATACAACTAATTATGTATTAGTTAGATACTTGTTACAATCAAAGTATGGGAAAATTTATTAGTCTCTATGTGCTGCTCATTGTGTAAATCTTATTTCAAAAGATATTGGTGATATGGGCTATATTTCTAGTCTTACTTCACGTGCATCTAATATCATAATTATTTTGTAGAATCTTATCACAATTTTTTCTTGGTTAAGAAAGCAAAAAATTAAGTTGAGATCGTGCGTCCTACTACTACCAAGTTTGTAATTGCATTTTTACTTTAAAAAGTGTTTATAAATATAAACAACTACTTTAAAATTTTATGAAAAGTAAAAAATTTTCAAGTTATAAGTTATCAAAGAGTGTGAAAGGAAAAGAAATTTGTGCTATTATTCTAGATAATAAATTTTGGGATGCTTGCTTAATCATTATGAAGATTGTGGCTCCACTTATAAGATTTTTAAGGATTGTTGACTTAAATGACAAGTCATCTTTGTGGTATATATAAAATGGTACGTATAAAGCTAACAAAACAATTATATATCTTTTTAAAGGAAAGGAGAAATTATGCAAGCCTTATATAAATATTCTTGAACGACAATGGGATAAGCATCTTACTCAAAATATCCACTTAGCAGCTTATTTTCTCAATCCTTATTGCTTATATAGTGCAGACACATGTACAAATTATAATATGAGCAATCTATTTGATGTGATTGAATGCAAAGATATTTTCTCTATTAAAAAGATATCATAAGTGACCAATGAAATTAAATTGTATCATGAAGATCTATAGAGTTTTTATATATCATCACCAAAGAGAGAACTTATGATGAAAAAAATGTAGTTGGTAAGTTTTTATACTTTTAGTACATTCTTTACTTATTATTAATATGTATTTTTATATTTTGTAACTATTATTTTAAAATACAAAAAAGTGATGGAGATTATTCGGTGAAATATCCCTAACTTTGAGAAAATTCGTTATTAGATTGCTTAGTCAAAAAAACTTTTGCATCAAGTTGTGAACATAATTGAAGCATTTTTGAACTTATTCATACAAAGAAACAAAATCATTTGGAAAAATCAAAGACTTAATGACCTTGTTTATGTTACTTATAATATGAGAATCAAGAACAGGTAATTTATATTTTTGTTTCAATTTTTTATTAATTTTTTTTCTTATTATTGAATATGATCCAGTTGATATTGTTGTATTAACCATACTGATTTTTTGGATCAAAGAAAAAGAACAATCACCAAATCTTGATTGTAATGAACTTGAAAAGGCAATTTATGAAGAAAATGTATTTGTCACAATGAATGAATTAAGAACATCGACTGATGATCTATTTATATCTTATTTTGATCATATTTAAGTTAAAAATATAATGTATTATAAATTTACAATTGAGAATAATTTCATACATTACTAATTTGTAATTCATTTGAATGCAGTCAAAGAAGTTGATGCAAATACTTTGGATGGAAGTGTGGTTTATGAGTCTTTAGATAACATTGGATAATTTAGAACTTTTGATGATAATGAGACCCAACCTCCTTTAAGAATACAATTTTGATTTTTATTATTATTTTAAGTTTTACATTATATTCAAATTTAGTTTGAATTACTAGATTTGATTGATTATTAGTTTATTATATAATAATAGACATTTGTGTATTTTTATTTGGTTAATTACCAAAAAATCCCAAACTTTGGTCAATTTTACACAATTATAATCTAAACTTTCAAAAGTGGTAATAAAATGCTCAACCTTTCAATTTTTTCAATTCTAGCTCGATATTAGTTTCTCTATTAAGTTTGCTAATATGGCATGCCATGTATCCAGAAACCCTTATTATTAGTACGCATCAGCAATTGTTAACAAAACAAATCCTGATTACTAAAATGACTACATAAGTAAACAACTTTATTTTTCTAAAATAACCTACCCCCTTTATTTTCAGTTGGCTAAGTCGGCTGTGAACTCTCACCACCCTTCGTTCATTTTCCTCTCCTAACTCTTACCCCTTTAGTTTTCAATTTACCTAAATTTGTTCAAATTTTTGGCACTAATAGGGGATAAACCAGCTTCGAGTGCCCCTTAGATTCAGTAATGACACGGAGAGTCGTATAAGATGTAAATGGAAACATTTATTAACCACATCCACTAGGAATTAAGATTGATAGTTATTGCAATTATCAACTGTCTCATCCATTATCTTCTAATCAAATTTCAATAGTTACTAATAATATAAGTCTACTATCAAGTTATAATACATCTTTAGATGATTTTCTATTATTGTATGAACAACCTTTATGTTATTTGATTTTCATCATTGCAGATTAAGAGTTATGATCAAAAGTTGAATGAGCACCAATCTCATTTGTTAGAAGCAAATTTAACTAACATAAGATAGGAATATGTTGAATCTGCAATGGTAAAGATGAGTATAAACCACCAAAATAATTTAGTTTAGCTCAAATCATTACAAAAATTTAGAACCAATAATTTTTTTCAAATTTAAAATTTAAATAGATTTGGGTAAACTTAAAACATAGGGGGTGAGATTCGAGAGAGGAAAATGAATGAAGGGTGGTGAGAATTCACAGTCAAATTAGCAAACTAAAAATGAAGGGGGTTAGGTCATTTTTAAAAAACGATGTCAATTACTTCTGTGATTAAACGATGTCGTTTTATTTAATCAAGATTTGTTATATTAACTACTGCTGATGTGTACAAACGTCGGGCTAGAATTAGAAAAATTAAAAGTTAAACATTTTGTTGCTTCTTTTTAAAGTTCGGGCTATAATTGCAAAATTGACTAAAGTTTAGGATTTTTTGTAATTAACCCTTGTTATTTCAATAAAAATAATTTGTTTTTACTTATTCTTATAATTTTTACATATTATTTATTATGTATCGGCTTTATAGTGGTTTAATACTATTTGAATATTTAAACCTTAAACCTTTCATTTAAATAGTTTGATGTCTAGTCCCATTTTTAAAATATTACTAATGACAGTGATCTAAGAGAAGGTCCCACAAATCATCCTCTATGCTCCACTTTAATTCAAACTAAGATATTAAAACAATTAGAGGATATTATGGATGAACAATTCTAGAATGTATAAAAGAGAACATCTAACAAGAGCAATAAGAAAAGCTTCAAAGGTAAAGGCATTTTGAAATGGCTATAATTGTTTGGAATGTGAGTTGATTAAACCACCCATCTAAGCTAAATGCTTTGAGGGATTTTTTTAAGGGAGAAGCCTTTCATATTTTATTTATTAGAAAGAAAAATCAAGTAGGAAGATTTAAATAAACTGAACAAATTAGGATCACACTAGAAGTTATTATCAAATCATCAGTATCATGGTTTTGACAGGATCATCATCTGTTATAATGACGATCTTGTGAAAGTGGAGCAAATTGAAGTGAATTAATATCTAATACACTAAAGTGTATTACAAGATGGAGAATTCATCAATTTTTATCTCCTTTATATATAGATTTAATACTGGTTTTTAAAGAACTGATATTTGAAGCACTCTAAAAGAGTGAAGGGTTTTCACTTAGGCCCATGGCCAGTCTGTAGGGATTTTAACACTATTCTATACATATCTAAAGTTGATGATAACTATAATTTGTTGAATTACAACCAAGACCTTTATAATTGTACTATAGAAGTGGAACCAACTATCTTCAAACATAAGGGACATACATACATATGGAGCACCAAGCAATCTATAAACTGGTTCATAAAGAAGAAATTAGATAGGGTTATAATGAATATAAATTGGCTCACTCACTTCCTAAAAAGAAAAACGCACACTTTATGGATCCTAATTTCTCCAATCATACTCTTATAAAGGCAGAAAACTTGTTGACTAAGGTTTGTATTAAACACCCTTTTAGATTCAATAACTTTCTTATCAATGTTGATGGTTTTTAGGATGCTATAGATAAAGGTATGGAATTCTATATGAAAGGAACAAAGTAATTTGTGTGTTTATATAAACGAAAGGCAATCAAATAAGAATAAAAACATCTCAAATCCCTAAGAAGTCTTAATACTATAGTGGAGATTAAAAAGACTATAGATCAACAATCCTCTATTCAAAAGTTACTACAAAATTGTCCTAAAGACTTGCATTTGTTAAATGATGAAAAGAAAGCTCTTAAAAATTATCTGCAAGTTCTAAATAATCATGATTTACTGATCAAACAAAAGCTATGCTCAAAATTCTTCTTTAATGCTCTTTCAACTAAGACAAATTCTAACAAGATATGCTCTATAACTAATGAGAATGGTAGGTTGATTTGTAAGTAAGAAGGTGTTAGAAGGGAAGTTGTGAAGTTCTACAAAATCCTACTATGAACTAAAGTATCTATCAATTCTACACTAGAATTACTAAAGTATTTTATCCCTACCATAATTTTAAATGAAGAAGCAATCAATTTAATCAGACCAGTGGAAGACTATAAAATAGATAATGTGGTGTTCAATATGAATGCTATGAAAGCTTATGGACCAGATGGCCTTAAAGGCAACTTCTACCATAAAACTTAGGCCAAGATAGGAAGTATTGTCAAAAAAGCAGTGCCTAAATCTTTCAAAAAAGGAATTCTGCTAAAAGAACTCAAATAAAACATATCTATGTTTGGCTCATAAATCCTCTAACCCCTTTTCTTTTTGTGATTTTAGGCCTATACAAAATCATTGCAAAGCTTTTGGAAAATATATTTAAAAATGTTCTCTATAATCAGTAAAAACTAAGGTGCTTTTCTTAGCAACAGACTAGTTGGGGACAACATATTACTAGTACAGGAGCTTATAAAGGAATATTTAAAAAGAAATTCTTCATATAATTTCCCTAAGAAGATTGATCTTGATAACAATGTTAACTAGTCTTTCTTACTGCAGGCACTTAAAATAATGGAATTTCCACCAATGTTTGTTAACTAGATTAGAGAATATATTACTTCTATTTCATTTAGATTTGTAATCAATGGCTCCCCCACAGAGATATTTATGGTGGTAAAGGTCTTAGGTAGGGGTTCCTCTCTCCCCTACCTATTCATGATTTATATAGAAGTTTTGTCTCTATTGCTAAAGCACAAAGTCTTAAATGCCACTAACTTCAAGTATCGTTCTAAGTGCAAACTAGTCTCCCTCACTAGCCTATGTTTTACAGATGATCTCATTTTACTATGTATAGTAGATATGAACTCATTCTCTTTACTTATGGATATATTACTTAAATTTAAAGAAATATCTAGCCTAAGAATAAATCACTAGAAGAGCCATTTTTTCTCTCTAAGAGTGTTACCCATCTTACTAAAAATATTGAACAAATTATAAGAATGACTAGATACTCCCCTCCGTTATTATATTCGGGGCTCCTAATTTCTACCAGGAGACTCAGAATTAGGGAATGCTTCCCACTAATAGAGAAAATACAAAATAGATTAGGAGATTGTATGAATAGAGCTCTAACCTATAGAGGAAAAGTTCAACTACTGAAATATATTATTTGCTTTACTCGTATATATTGGTGATCCCATATTTTTCTTTCAAAAGGCCTTATTAAAACTATTGAAAGAATCTATGGGGAAAAGTAGGAGGAAGTGGAGGAGTATCAAAGATCAGTTGACACTCTGTAGAGGATGGTTCGGTATTGATTGCTATCAAATGTAGCAATAGAATCCTAATGTTCAATAAGATTTGGAGAATCTTAATGGATAAGGAATCCTTGTGGATTAAGTGGATACACTTCTATATCCTCAATGGCAATAGTCAATGGGTCATGAGTCCAAAAGCATCTCATTCATGGTTTTTCAATCAACATCTAAATTTAAGAAGTTTGGTGGAATCTAATGTAACTTGCCTAGTAGGGAAAGGTGACAAAGCCTTTTTGTGGTTTGACAATTGGATAGGACAAGGAGCTCTTATACAAAATTATAAAGTTATGGTTGCACCATCTAGATTTCCTCAAAATGCTATATATGTTCTCATTTCACTAGTAACTAGCTAAACCTTTCAGAAGATATTAGGAATATGTTGCTAAACAAATTCCTAATCTAAAAATGAGGGTAAATACTATTGGCACAATATACCTGTGGTTGATTTAAATAATAAAAAAACCAAGGAATTGATATAAGGGACAGGTTATAAAGTGGGATGGAGTAAATTGGTCTCAAATAGCTGCCTAAAGTTGAGCACAAGTTTTTTTGTTTTAGTTAGCAATGCTAAACAGACTTAGCACAGTGGATAAACTTAATTATTCATCTCTCCTTAAAACCTGTGTCTTATGTAAGTTAGAGGATTAGACCAAAGAGCACCTTTTCTTCCAGTACATATTGTTAAAGGAAATTCTAAAAAAGATCACAAAATTATGTCCCTAGAACATTAATTATTTAAACTTATCTATTGTTCATTGGCTATAAATGAAACATTTCTCTAGGGATGATAAAAAATCATATATAATGGGTTTGGCTACTTACTTTTAGGAAATATGGAAAGAAAGGAACAATAGAAGATTCATTAACAAGTAAAGGGACTTAATGACTCTGTTAACTTCAACGTACCAAAAATAAGGGACTAGTTTATAATCAGTCAATTTGTTGAGAAATGCACCAATAACCTAATTGCATCATGGAGAATATAACAATTCATGTTTAAGCTTCAATGACTCATGTTTCACTTTATGATTCTGTTCATTAATTTTTAGTAAGATGTTATTAGGTATTTAGTGTTTGGAAGGTAGTATGTACTCATACAATATGATCTTATTGTACTTAATTAATTTTGATCTATATACATGAAATTTAACTTTTTTTAAAATCTTAAAATTATGTGCTTTCTTCGTATCTTACCTTTCCATTCCATTAACCATTTATGATAACTGGAACTCTAGCATATACCTAGTTATGGTTGTAGTAAGGAAGAGGATGGAATTGGAAGAAAAGAGGAGGAAGAGAGAGAGAGAGAAAGAGAGAGAAGAATAAAGGAATTATGTTATTACTCAACACATTTATCTCTTATAGCCTAGTGGTCTTTATAAGTATATGTCACCTCAATAATTCTATTACAAAAGCATTTTTATTTTTAAATTTATTATTTAAATTGATACATATGGTTGTTATATTGTCCTCTCCTTAAAGAACCTTATCTTTAAGGTTCATACAGGTAGAAATAAGCTACCAAAAGACTAACGTCTTCCCAACTGGATTATTTTGGAGCCAACTTCATCCATTTCACTAGATATTGTAACAAAAGTTTCCCTTATTGTTCAATTGTTATAGTAGTAAGATTTTCTTCATAAGCTTCTTTAATACTATTATTATGATCAATGATTGGTAAAGAAACTTATAATTTGCCCCCATATCCTATAAGGACACATGAAACATAGGATGTATAGCATTAAACATATATGGTCTATAGTATATGGGATTAAGTTTTAAGCAGTGCCTAATTTCCAAGGAAGTCTATCTATAGGATTGCAACTTTAGATAAATCTAACCTCCAATATTGAAGGAATTGTTAGGTCTCTTAGTGTCAACATACAACTTCATTTGAGCTTGGGCTTAGGCTTGCATCAAATTTTCTTTCAAGATTTACAACATATGATTTCTTTTTTGAAGGAAGTCTACCATATAAGCAATAGGAGAATGCCTTGCAACTTCTAGGGCATACTCGAGAGGAGGGTATCTATATAATGCTCGAAAAGAAGGCATCTTTAAATAAGTGTGATAGTTACTATTGTACCACCATTCTACCAAAGTAAGCCATTTATGCTGTTATTTGTTTCTGAAAGGTCATACATTTGAGAAATTTCTTCAGGAAATGATTAACTTTTTCTGTTTAATCATCAATTTTATGTGATAAGTTGTGTTAAGGTTTAACACAAACCTTAGCAAGTGAAATAACTCTTGACAAAATTAGCTTATAAAGAGTTTGTCTCTATATGAGATAATACTATGCAAAAGTCCACAGAGCTTGTATATGTAGTCAAGAAATATTGTAGCCAATTTACTAGCATTAAAAGGATGTGAGAGGGAGAGAAAATGAGCATAGTTGGTGAAGCAATCTACCATAACCAAAATGGTTTCCTTCCCTTCAAACTTTGGCAGTCCATCAATAAGTCCATACTAATATGACTCCATAGTGTACTAGGAATAGGGAGATGTTGTAATAGGCCTGCTGGATTTTTGCTAGAACAAATTTCGCATCTAATAAGTCACACATTTGTGGACAAAGTAATAATGGCATGTTTTACGCTAGGCTAAAAGAAGAATTGTTTTAACTCTTTGGTAAGTGAAACATCCCACTATCATAAGGTATATACCTGAACATCCATGGACATTCAAGTACATATCCTATGATAATGGTATGTTAGAGCAAAATAAATCCAACTTACACATGGCATCAACTAACTTATTTAAAAGTCATCAAATTTTAAAAACCATTCATTACATTCATTCGTAGAAGCTTACACTATTTTCCATTAAACAAATATTTACAAAACCTCATACAGGTTCCAGCAAAAACTACAAAATAAAAGCTATAACTCTTCTGATGTCAGCTGACAGACGTTTCATAACTTAGTCCAAAATATTCCTCTAATCCAAAATAAGATACTAAGTCTCCTGTCTCGTACCTAAAAATCCATGTTACAATTTTTATGAGTTTTGCGAACTCAATGAGCGAATCATCATTGATGATTTCACCCAAATCACATGCACAATTCACATATTTCACAAATAGTCATCTCGAACATGTATGTCCAAATACTCACATTATCATGGAACATCATGTAATCATTGCAAATCAGAACATATTTATACAAATACAGATGCATATGAGACTCCAGATTCATTATTATTGTTGTGACCGAGTGCTTTTCACATATATATACAGATACTGGCCCATTAAGCTCAGTCAAAACAGAATCACAGAGTATAGCTCTACGTGCAAAATCAAAAATCACAGAGTAACGTTTACGTGCAAGCATTTTCATACTGGCTACTCTGGTTACAACACCTTTATCTGAGCATGCATTTTATGGAATGCATCAAATATCGAATATACCATATATGACAATCACATATGATACACAGTCAGAATCTCATAATCATCGGACCTAAGTCCGGCATTCAACTTTCGTTGATAATACAACTATCATTCAGAATTTCACAACAATTTAGAGAACTTCCAATACATACCCAAATATTAAACTCCTCAAACTTAAAGTCTAGAATTCATAACAAATCATAAACAGTTCATAATTGGAAGTCAAACAAATTCAATCTATCCTAGGAAAATCATCTTGGTTGACTCACAGTATGCTCTAATATGATATTGCCTAGATGGTTCGACAATGTCTTACTGGTGTCCAATGTGCCCCTCTATATCATACAAAACACATTTACAAATATCACACTTTTGCACAAATGTATAAGTATTTCTTTATGTACATCTACTTATATAAAATATGGACAATGCATGTTCAATGACAATTCCAAGGTATCTTATTGTGATCCTTATCAACAAATCATTAAAATATCAAAGCCCTCATTAATACCATTTGTACTTATAATTTGGTCCATAATAAAACAATGTGAAATTAATTACATAACTTAATTTACCCCTTCAGATTTTTTTAGTAACATACTTACGGGTCAACTTTTCATAATTACTCTGATAAGGTAAATGATAAAATTAGGTAATACTTCCTTGTATAAACTTGTTCTACAATGTATTAAGTTTCTAATGACACCCAAATCATTCAATTTGATTCAGTATACTGAAAGTTATACTCAAAAGATTTTAGATTGTTCTTAAGCTTCAACAGAATTCTTATCTCAAATTTCAATCAGATTCTAAAATTCTTAGAGGCAGAATTAGATATAGAGATATAGAGAAATGTGTTAGGAAACTATTGGTTCAAGAATCACTTTGTTTGGAGGTCAGACGAAGAAGTTATGGATAAAAGAATCAAACATGAATCAGATGAAGGCTTGGTCAAACATGAATCAGACGAAGGATTTAGTTAATGATGCATCAGACGATGGCTTGGTTAATGAAGCATCAGGCGAAGGATTCAGTCAATGATGCATCAAACAATGGCTTGGGCAATGATGCATCAGACGAAGGATTCAGTCAATGATGCATTAGATGATGTCTTGGTCAATGATGCATCAGATGAAGGATTCAGTCAATGATGCATCAGTCGATGGCTTGGTCAATAATGCATCATACTAAGGTTTCAGTCAATGATGCATTAGACGATGGTTTAGTTAAACCTGAACCAAACGATGGGATTCTAGGGGTCCTTCTCACATCACCCAAAGTTCTAAATCACAAACTACACTCTCCAAAGCATCTACACTTGTAATGATCATATCTTTTAACTCATGTTTAGCTCATCAACACACAATTCAAAAATCCAAGATTCACACTTAAACATCTAGATTCATTTCTACTGATACTTAATAGATTCATGCATGTACAGTGAAAAACAGAATATATGTTCATCATTTTCCTGAATTTCTGCTCTCTTCTTAAACATAGTTTCAATGATTCTTCTAGCTCAAAACTCACTTCAATACTATTCAATGAACACATGCCACACTTAAACTAAATTCTTCTACTTCCATTTCAGCTCATCACAACTCAAACAAATCAAATCTATATTTAAACACTATAAACCGATGCATGCACATGAAATCCTGTTCAACTTTCTCTCTCTACTGTATTTTCATTCTTACTACATTTGTTTCATTTTCTATATTTTCTTTTCAAATTACACAACACCCAGTAATCTCATATTCAATTCCAAAACTAACACATCATCAAAATCATTCACAGAACTCAGAGAGTTAGAAATATCCTTTAATTCTAAACTCATTCAAATTCACTTCTGTTAACACTTCATATATTTTCATGCATGAATAGTACATTAACCATATACATAATCTTCTCACCCATAACAGAGACATATATTTCTTCATCAACTTACATAAATTTTATATATCTCAATCTAGAATCCATTCAATACAGTGTTGAACAATTCCTAATTCTCAAATCCATCATCTAAATTATTAATCACCGTAACCATAATTCTCAAACCCATGCATGCATATATATAGTTACACTGTAAAAATACTATTAGAACTACTTAATTGGTTCAGCTATTCTTCCCAGTAGTAAGAATAACTCAATTACACCTAATAAGAATAACAATTGAATATTCGGTAATGGACAAGGAATAAAGACAAAGTTCTCTGCTAAATGCTTTCGGTGAATATCAAAAGCTACAGTAGTTCTTTACTCAGAACTAACATCATGGGTATTTGCATATATAACATCTGTCACTAAACCCGAGCATCCACTTATCACCACAAATACAAACAATTTGTCATAATACAAACTAGTCATTTTTCACATATATATTATTGCCACGTGTCATTATATAATTGGCCCATAAATTAATATTTTTCTCAAAATTCACCAAAAATTTCAAAATACCCTAAACATACCAAAATTACCAAATCACATTTTAATCACATTTAAAACTCAATTATACTTGAAAAATGTGAACGAATGCATGTACAATCATATGAATGTGCAAAAATGTGCATTTTCTTAGTTTCTCAGTACTTTCTCATAATTTACAATTATAGCCTTAACATGAGTAATGGGATGTTACACTGTGTATCTCCAAAGTTGTTTCAAATATTTGTTTTATGCCTCGATTGCACCTAAAATTTTCTCTTTTAGTCTATGAAGGCAATTATCACCTATAAACACACTTGAAACAAAATAAGCAAACTAAATATGGGTGTATAAATATAGTTAATTAATCTTTTATCAAACATCCCCACTCTTAAGCTTTTTTTTTGTACTCAAGAAAATCATAATCTATATCATCAAACTTACAACATTTATGCCTTATTATCCTTAACCTGTCCATACATACCCTAAGTCATCATGTCATTCAATCAAATTATCATACAACTAGATTTAATTCTTCTTAGAGCCAACCTTTATAAGTTAATATCAATAGCAATCACATAGATATTCTTTTTGAAATCAAAAGAACAAATTTTCACACTCTTACCAAGGATTCACTCATTGCACCCAAAGTGTTTAGGGTGGAAAGTGTAGGAACTCTCAAATCAATTTAACAATAAGCTTGCAATAAAATCATATCTCCAGCATTTATAAGTAATTAGAAACAAAAATCAAAAGGTCTTGTTACAAAGTTTTAATAAGGTTTAGGTAAGGGTATGACAGGGATAATGAAAGGCTAATAATATTGAAGGAAATTTACCTAAAGAAAATTACATGAAACTTAGTTCTTCACAACATAGGCCCTTCACACTATAATTTCATTGGTATAATAAATTTAACACT
>JAOQMP010038011.1:0-11573 GCA_027563575.1 Erythroxylum pedicellare | reverse complement strand
TTAATTGCAAGAGTGATGTTTAATTGTCTTTTCATGCTACAGTGCTCCTTAATAGTTTACTCTCGTGCAAGCTGAACAGTCTTGCTTCTTTTGATGATAAAATATTTTATAGACATCCAAATGAGATTATTTTTAATTTTTAGTAAACTAGAGACATAGGCATACAAATCATCTGGAGAAGTAGAATTGTGATTCAGTCTTTAAGATGTTCAATTTCTGGATGGAAGTTATGCATAATATACTATTTTGGACAAGAGCAGTCCAAAAATGTTTGAAGTATATCTTTCAAATAACTAAACCAAATTGAATGATTTTGGTGTCAATGGAAACGTAAGACATAGAGAAACATGTTTTTAGAAGAAATTATTACAAAATGACTTTAGTATCGGGGGAAGAAAGAACATGCAAAGTTGACCCGAATTGATATTTGTATGGAAAAATCTGATGGTGATTCAAGGAGTTATGACTTGTGTTTTCAGTGGTTTTATTAAGTCATAAACTTAAGTATAAATTATAATTAAGTGAGTTTTAATTTGTGGAAGTGGATAAGAGGCTAAGAAATGGACAGGTGTCCAAGCTTTAAAGTTAAGCTTTAATAACCTTGAAAGACAAGCTACTGTCCTTGTCTTTATGTTTTTTGAAGCTTCTTTCCCTAGTTTTTCTTAAACAGAGAGTTTCTTATCAAATTTACAGCATAATAAAATCTTGGTTTTTCCTATCAACTACCACTTCCACTTTGTTATTTCTTTCTTCTACCCCAAGAAAAACCAAACCCCCCTGTCTACTTTCAAGTTGATGTACGTGGTTACATGAGGGATTAGAGCTACAAGATTTTTTGTAGATGTTAGAGCTTCAATCAAGTATCCAAACCCACTTTACTCATTCTTCACATCTCCAATGTATGTGACCTATTAGGTTTCGGGTTATGTTATCCACTTGAATTAACACTGAATTCAAGCAAATCATGAGCGGTATCTAGCAACACATTATGACCCCTAATTGACCGGATAGTTAGTTGTTTAACTATGAGCCCTTCCATAGACAATGTTCCCGTGTAATTCATCTTTTCACCATCTATACCCTACTTAGTTCAGAGCATGGTTAAAGTGACAACTCCCAATAGAATGACTATGTCGCATCTGGCCCTAGTAATGTTAGTTCTTGCCCCCCAGGTTCATTACTTAATTGGATATGTCACTGAAGACTATCTTCATGACATTTCCACTATATCTAGAGATTCTTAAGTAATGACCTCGACAAAAGGCATCTCCTTCTATTAGCTGTGGTGAATCCTTTATTGGCTACTCAGTTACCTTAAAATACCTCAAGCTGTATGCAACCACCACCCTATGAGCAACGTCTAAGAGAAAAAGGAATGGAGTGAAAGTATGGGATCAATATCTAAGATATCCTTGAGTACCTCAAGTATAAGGATTTTTTTTTGATAAATCAATAAGAATTTTATACAAATAAAAGAAGCAATGTACATACTAGAGATTCCAAAACCGAAATCTCTTAGCTACCAAAAGGGTTCACAAGAATTTATAGCCATTCCTTTCATCCTAAAACCGAATAACAAATCCAAACCATCCTATTCTATACCATTTTCCTACCAAAGATCTTAAATCTAATATATCTATCTATTAACACAGGATAATTAACCCACTTTCCAGCAATACAATTAAGTAGCATTAACAACCTAATCGATAGATAACACAAGCTAAGATGAATAATGTCCTTGTTTCCTAGTTCATTGTCAAGTTGCCCACCTTTCTCATACCTTCATTGATAAGCTCTTTCTTGGAACTTCTGGCCATCACTTTTATGAAATTAGACACTGCAATTGGTGTCCGTTTGTTTGCTATATAGATATGCCATTAATGTGTTCACTCCAGCTACCTGTCCTTTACGGGGTTGAGTAAATGATTTTCTTGGCTCTGGCTTCTCTTTTGCCTTTATACCGAAGACGAAGATGAAATCCACTTTGTCTGAACCTGATATAAACCTGCAGAAATTATGTTAGACAATAAACTCTCCCACTCTTACCTTCTCTCGATGTTTGAGTTGAGTTGTTCTATAATTAGGAAGATCATTTTGGTGTTGAAGCTCCCTATATCCAAGGCTTCATCTTTGAATGTTCTAGCATTCCTTTCACACCACAGATTATATGCAGTAACAAAAAGGAGGGTGGTGAAGATGGGGCTGTCACAGTTACAGTTGTGGGAGGGTTAGTTGAACCAAGTGGGAATTGAGTGGAGATTTGTCAGATAGGATAGATTTATGCAGAAGTGTTTGAGGCAATTTACCCACACTGATTTAGGGAAAGAACATTTAAAGATAAATGTTCTATAGTCTCATTATTCGAAAAGCACAGGGAACAATGATTTGGTGTATGGAGGTAGAGAAGTTTGTCCCGAGCTTGCAACTTTTTCTAAAATGCCAACCATAAGATGAAAGCACAACTAGGACTATTACTTTTACACCAAACTAGATTATACCAAGCAACTTTTTGGTTCGGTGGTCTCAAGAAATTATATGTTGAAGTGTTGGCATACTTTCTCGTTGAACTGGTTATCCATTCTAAGCAATTAGTTCTAAAATCATCTGGTAGGTACGATATAAGCTCCAAATTACTGAGGAGCTCGACATTTTCTTTTTGCCAGCACCACTTGTTATTTCTGATTATTGCAGTAACTTTAGTAGTCATAGGAAGGACGGACCTATTAATCGTTCTTGGTGTAGCAAAATTCTGCAAGATCCCTCGAGGATGCCCAGGATCCCGCCATAATAAAGTATTATTCCCATTCCCTATCCTAAATCTAAATTGATTCCCTATTTTATCCCTCATATATGAGATCTTTCTCTAACTCCAAGAGCTGTTATAAGTAGTTAGAGCACTCTAGAAATTTGTCCTTCTTAGAATTATTGTATGCACCCACCTAACCCACAGTGATTCACTATCATTAAATAGAAACCATATTCTGTTCCCTAACAATGTGTTATTCTAAGTGGAAAAATGTTTGATACCTAATCCACCCTCCCTTTTCGGCCTACAAACATCAGTCTATTTGACTTTAGCATAAGACTTAGTAGTGATCGAACTAGCTTATAAAAAATTCATAAGTTTGGAATCTATTTCCTTAAGGATGGCAGAAGGAAGAATAAAGTGAGAAGACTAGTAAACTTGAAAAGTTGAAAGGACATAGATCACTAGCTGGAGTCTACCAGCATAGGAGAGATTTTTATGGGTCCATTTATTAATCCTGACATCAATTTTTTTTGAATAAGGGTAAACAATCTCTCCTAGACAATCTTCCAACAAGGAGAGGGACCCCCAAATACCGAATGGGGAGCGTATCTTTCTTGAGACCTGAAATAATTTCTATTAGAAGGGAAAGAGGGTTCATATCCGGGGATAGGAAAAACTAACTCTTGGAGGGGTTTATGTCCATACCAGATAAGCTAGAAAAGTTACCCAAACAAGTCAACAAAGTTTGGACAGAATTTAGATCAGCATGGCAGAAAAGGAGAAGGTCATCAACAAATAAGAGATGGGTAAGTTTGAGGGATTTGCATCGCCAGTGGTATTGAAAAGAGGGATTCCTCTTAATGTAATCATTCAAACTCCTCAAAAGGGCTTCCATACAAATAATGAAAAGGAATGGGGATAGGGGGTCTCTTTGTCTTAGACCTGATTTCCCTTTGAAAAAGTTTGAGGGTAAGCCGTTGATCAAAATAGTATAGGAGGGAGAAGTGATACACTCTTTGATCCATTCGATGAAAATTTGGGTAAAGCCTATAGCTTCTAGTATATTAAGAAGAAAATCCCATTGAATCAAATCATAGGCTTTTTGAAGATCCACTTTAAAATCATATCTCTTGTGGTTATTTGAAAGATGGTAATTCATGAATATCTCTTGTGCTAATAAGATGTTGTCCCCTATTCGACGATTCTTATTGACGGCACTATGTTTGGGGCTAACAATGTGGGGAAGGGTCTCTCTAAGCCGATTTGCTATGATTTTTGCAATGACCTTATAAATCATGTTGCAACAAGAGATAGGCCTATAATCTACCACTGTGGAAGGGTGGTCTTTCTTAGGAATAAGAGTGATAAAGGTGGTGTTTAACTCTTTTAGAAGTTTGCCATTATGAAAAAAGTCTTGAATAGCTCGCGTAACTTCCCCTCCTATAATATGCCAAGTATGTGAAAAGAAGAATCCATTAAACCCATCTGGCCTAGGAGCTTTACTTGGATTGAAAGAATTTAAAACCTCCTTAATCTCTTGTGCTGAGACTTTAGCAGTCAAAGTTTTTAATAGATGGTTAGGAAAGGAAGGATGAAAAAGATTTCCCATAAACTCTTGGGAAGGGAGAATGTCCTTTTTATCCCCAATAGAACCTTGAAACTATCCAAGGAATTGATCTTGAATCTCTTCAAGACTAACAATGCTATTACCATTCTCCATAACCAAAGAGTGTATGCTGTTTCTGTTTCGGCTAGCAAGGATGGAGTTGCGAAAAAAATTTGGTATTACTATCCCCTTCTTTAAGCTATTTGATACGGGAAGCTTATTTAAAGAAAGATTCTTGATCCTCTAGGGCTCTAATTAGATCATTAATGGCTTCAGATTCCATAAAAACCAGTTGAGGGATATTTGGCATCAACCTCCTTTGATCTTGTATATTATTAGGGGAAACTTGACACTTATCTACTATATCATTCACATTTCCTATCTAGCTAGAATTAAGAAATTTAAGAGCTTTCTTAACCCATTTGAGTTTGGAGACTACAAAGAATATATGAATGCCCTGAACTGGAAAGGACCAATCATTTTGCACTATTTGATAGAAATTAGGTTGAGAAGCTAGGAAATTTGAAAATTTGAAAGGGGAGAATCTCTTTTGATGGTGACCTAGATCCTTAATTACCATTAGAGAGTGTTTAGAAATATTTGGATTAAGAAACACACAATAAAAAGTGGGAAACCTAGAGCTCTATGCCAAATTGATAAGGGCTCTATCTAATTTCCTAGCAATATAAAGGTCTCCACATTGCTTGTTGTTCCAAGTGAACCTAAGACCACTAGAATTTAGGTCAAATAAATCACAATTCTCCATACACTGCCTAAAATCATTTATACCACTCATAGCCATGGTGCTGATATGTTATGCTTAATGGGAAAATAAAATAACATTAAAGTCCCTAGCTATAATCCAAGGAAGGCTACCAACATTTCTATGAATGTTTGACATCTCATCCCAAATGTTTTTCCTATGATTGAGGTTATTAGAACCATAGAAACAAGTCACAAGAAAGGAATTGGAACTATTCATCGGTGTAACTGCAAGATGAATCAATTAATCAGAAGTGATTAAAATAAAACACCTGAAACAATCAGTGTTCTAAGCTACCACAATGCTAACATTAGAAGCATGATCCACATTACTAGAAGAAATCCATCTAGGAAAAAAAGAAGCACAAACATTCTTTAAGAAGGAAGGAGACCTAATCCTAGTTTCAAAAAGAAGCTGATAGCTTTTTGAGACAAGCTTTGATAGCTAATTATTTTTTGGGGTTGTTAATACCCCTAACATTCCAAAAAACTAAATCCATAACCACTCCAAACAAAACCAGAAAAGGAGCTACTACTTCTACTTCCTCTTAGATTTCCTACTTTTTCTTAGAGTAAAATCCCTCTCAACCCCTCCCAAACTAGGACTCTTATTATCATTAAAAGGAACCAATTCATGTAAAGGAGAGGAAGAATGGGAATCTACTTGATTTACCTCAAGATGGATTGGATCCTCTAGGTCTCCACTTGGGGTAGCAGGCTTCTCTTGTCCGGGCTATGCTCAACATGCTTCTCATGATCCTTGCTTTATGGCATAGAACTACCAGAATGGATAGCTTCCTTATCATCTTGGATTCCCATCTCAGGCATTTGCTCAATTTGCTGAGATCTTGTACCCTGACCTTGATCAATAGGATTATCTAAACCTCTGACCTCCTTATTGCTTTGAAGTAACCTTTCTGAGTGTAAATCTTGCTCCTTTCTCTGCTGAGTCAAGCTATCTGTTATAGTCTCAGTCATTTTCTCTAATTCCTGTTGGAATATAGTCTCGAACATTTTTCCCATGGGTGCCCATTCCTTCCTCAGTGTTGGTAGATCAGGCTTCCACTTATACTCAATCTTAACTTCCTTAAAACTTATCTCCTCTTCTTCATTATAAGTTGCCAGCTGAAATGAAGTAGGCCAACTTTTTTGTAATTCTAGCTCCACACACACTCTAGCATATATAATCTTAGACATATTAGTAGTATGATTATCCATGAGTAAAGGGCATCCGATTTCACTTGCTATTTTACCCAATCCCTTGGTATTCTAGTATTCTACAGGGATACTATAAAACCTAGCCTACACCGGATCACACCGAACTTCTTCTTGTTCACCCACATTCAGACACCATTTACGTAAAAATAGGGTTTGCCTTGGATGTCCTAAGGACCCTTCTCTAACACCATATTCAATCCTATCTCAAAATCAAACTTCAACAAAAAGTTATTTGAACTCGTAATTAAAACTTCCTTCAGCCCAAACTCTAACCAAGATTTTGACAAAGCTCTTTGGACAACAGGAAATGCTAGTCTCTTACCAATGAAGAAGACTATCAGAGCTATTCGGAGATAAGCCACACCCTTTTTTGCTAATTCTGGTCATAGAATGACAAAAATCTTATCCTCCTTCACCTCTGGGGGGTATTAGGTTAAGGGTTTAGATACTGAGGATTCCTTTATGCAATCAATCACTTCTGACTTCCACGATCAGATATTCTCCAGTAGCTTTAGTACAATGGGGTTTGAGATGCTTTCAGGGTTAGGTTTCTATGGGATCTCCACTAGGCCTACATCTACTGGGGTTTTGGTCAATGCTGTGTTTTGAGTACAATTGATGGGGGTCGTTTTGGGGGGTGGATTTTTAGGAAGGCAGATGATGTTCGGGTTTGAGTTTTGAAGATTAGCGTTGGGGGAAACAGTCTTATGGGTAGGGTGAAGAGTATGTAGAGGAGAAAGAGGTAGTCGAGTGGAGGGAGAAAAGGAAGAAAAAGCTATAGAGAAGGAGTGAATCTCATCAGCGATCTAGAAATTATGGAACAGCTCGTAGCTCTTGAATGGATCGCTCATCGCTTTTGTTTTAATCAAGTCTAAGGATATTTGCATCATTGCTATGATGAGACTATCATTGACACTAGAATAGATTATCCACATGATTGTGTCATGGCAAGTCAGCCAAATGTACTTACTACTCTTAGGAAGCATCCACATTTTAACTCTAAACAACTCATGCTTACAGCTTATAAGATCCACTACTTGATCCAATCAAAGAGTATAACATATGCTAATCTATCTGGATTAATAATGTCTCCTCTCATTAATACTATGACTAGGGATAATTTAGATACTAACATAATTACACATGATAGGATGATAGGAATTTCATTATCATGATCTCATCATGATTTCCTTCGAGGTACGTAATGTATCAAGGACTTCATTAATTCGATTGAAGTTCATTATCAATTCTTAAAGAATATGAACATCAAATTAACCAAAATGCCCTTTTATTAATCATAAAATTTTTTACAATAAGTGATAAAGGCGACTGCCTTTAGATAATTTCTTTAACAAAATATACATTTACACCATCAATAATCTTGAAAGCCATATTCTTATCAAATCTCTTGTGCTTTAAAAAGTGAAAATTCTTTTTGAGAGAGATCATTGAAGCTTATATCAAGCAAATTACATTTTCATCTATTGAGAGCTTGTAGAGGATAGCTAAATACTACTGGTTTGGAAGGTTAGAGAACCTTGAAAAATATGTACTTGTGAGCTTGAAGAGGTTAGTCAAATTACTAATTGGGATTTTAGTGAAACGCTTAAGTTAGATACTTGGGGACTGACATAGGCTTGGGTTATAAGCTGAACTAGTATAAATCGACTGTGTCATTCCTCTTTCTCTTTCTCTTTTAAATTTTCACAGTATATTGTTTGTGTTTTCATTTTTGTAAAAGGCTCCTTCGCTTTGATAATAGACTCCTTTGTTTTTCAACTTGCAAGAGGTTCCTTTCAGTTTTAATAGGAGCCTTCTATTTTAAATTGTTTTAATAGGATTTATTGTTTGATAGGCTCTTATTGTTTTAAATTTTAACAGGCCCCTGTCTTTATACGAATTGAAAGTAACTTGGAAAATTTTTCAAAATACACACAATTCACCCCCCTCTTGTGTGTGTTTGCTTTATAACAAATCTGTGATGGCTATTCAAAGATTAAACAATTAAGAAGAAAGAGAATAAATTTAACCAATATACAATCAAATCATGCATCAATAATTTAAGAATCCTTCACAAGCTACATCTTTAACCCTAAATAAGATTTTTAACTACTAAACATAATTAAAGAAAATTCTAAACATAAGGAGAAGAACAAGTGTAAGAGTTAGAGAATTTTTCACAGTCTCCTCCAATCTTGCTCTAAAATCCTTCCCCGAAGCTAAGAAAGACTGAAACTATGTAAAAAAATCACAAAGAGGTTGTCATACACCTTCCAAAATTTTCCCACAATTAAACCTAATAAGAGTACCTATAGCTAAGGTTACAAAGTAGAGCCTTTGAATGCTTGAACTTATAATTTTTTTGCATCCTCAAAATATGTGATATGAGAACCAACCCCAAACTAACTTCCACACCTACATTAATTTTGTTATGGAACTTTTATGGTCTCGAATTAGTGTATTATTAATGCTTTACACCAAGTTGTAATTGACACAATTTTATTAAGTAAAATTTTGTATAAAAGAATGATTAGTCAGGCAACAATCATATATACCACTTTAGTGCAAATTTTGTACTATTTATCAACCTCTTGAACCTCGTGAGAGACATATGCCTATCTCCTTATTGTGTCTAATTCTTGTTAAGTCTTCTCCACCAAATTCTCCAAAATTTTAAATATATTTGAGCTTAAATAATCTCTGATGTCTTTTACAAATTCTCCCTTTAATTAGCTTTTTAATAACTCTAATATCAACTCAATCGAACAACTATGGAGAAATTCTCACTCAAATATGAGAATTCTCCTTCAATTTATTTCCTAAACAGTGAATTAAACATAGGAAAACATCAAATAATCAACATAAAACATCTTACAGAGACACCAAATTATAAATAATTTAATCCATACTTGTAGCAACCCACTTTCATAAGGTATATCCTCGAACATACCGATGGTATTCGAGAACATACTTTATGAGGGCGGCATGCTAGAATAGTCAACAATCAAACTCAATACAATTTTTTTTTTCAAAACAACACACGCATATGCGGAAAATTAATAATCAATTTCAGCCCATTTTATTCATACACATTTTCAAACACAAGAGTTACAACCATTATATATATCATCAGTAATTTAATAGCCACTTAGGCCTATTACAGATACAAAACACTTGTAGTCATAATGTCATTACATTAGAAGATCATTCATTTACACATTGTATAATACTTGTGACTACATATTTTGATACAAAATAATGAAAAATCTATACAGATGAGAACTGATCTTGACATCTATCTCTTACTCGAATGCAGTGGCTAGATTCCCGTTGGCCTAATGGGGTAAATCCTCTGAGCATGAAAAATAATGTTGCAATTTTGGTGAGTTTTGCAAACTCAGTGCGTTAACCATCCTTGATGGTTCATTCAAATCATATAACACATCACATCATATATTCACATAATTCACATCACTTCATTTATTATGTAACATCACATATCACTTACTACACATATCACATTCAGAGCAGTCAAACAGGTCATTTTGATCATTCAAAACATATATATCAATTATAAATGCAATATACATTGGACTCACTTTCATTTTTTACTTTGTTGTAACCAATTGCCTTTTTACTAGCTCATATCTCTTGTGGATACCGAGCTGTATCAGATGATGTCCTATATCCCTTAGTGGATACCAGGTATAATAGCAATTGAGCCAGAGGTTATTTTCACATTATGAGCTTTAAGATCTTTTTACTGGCAACTCCAGTCACAATTGCCTTTATCTTTCATGCATTCATGTAATGAAATGCTGCATTTACATATTTTTAACATTCATCAGATTTATGTTTCACGATCAAAACACATTTATCATTGGATCTTGGTTCGGCATTTAATAAAAATGTTGAGCACACTTATTTCAATTAGATTCACATTCAAGGAGCACCTCCAATATCTTATTCATGCTTCAAATGCCTCGGACTTTCAAAGTTCGGAATCAACACAATCACATTCACTAAATAATTCAATACAGAATTTAAAACAAACAAATAATCAAGTGAGACTGTCTAGGTTACTCACAGTATGTTCCAGATTAGCATTTGCTTCCAAGATCTAGAAAAGTCTGGATGTGGACGTTCTATCCTGTACCCACATCATGCAATACACACATTGCACACACATTACTAATTGCACAATCTTATGAATACTTAATCACATACATATGTATATGTGTTGTTTATAATGGATGCTCAATGACAATCCCATATATGTTATCTAAGTTCACATCTTATGCTCATTCTCTTTTCATAATTCATATATGTCTAATTGAACTTAGGTTTACACTTCATTTGTACATGATCATTCTAAGTTCACTATTAAATCTTTACCCTTTGTATGTGTCTAGCTTATTCTTAAGCTTACACCTTAAGAGCGGTTGGTTACTCTAATATCATAACTCAATTTCTTGTCATTTCTTTTCTAAGATTATATACCTCATAATATCCAATTCTTATTGACATTCACTTAATACGTATTATCCAACTCCTTTGAATCATAACTACAATCATATGAACATCTTCATTCACATTATACTCATGTCTTTGGTACTTTGAAATCATCAATTCATTCACTAATTTATAACCCCAATTATCACTTCATACATATCAAACATTAGTCAGTTAATTCAAGTATCATTATAGGTTCAATTCAAGCCCCATTTTATCCTAAATTAAGACCAAATGGCTAGTGAATGTCCATTGGGCAAACTTCCATGTCTGCTGAGCGAACCTTTCCAGGTCTCTTACAGAAATGTGAAAATTTGACTCCTTATACAGCAAAATGTCTTTTTAAGGTCTGCATAAAAGTTGTAGAACTTGAAGTCCTCTTCGGAAAAATACTTAAATGAACTCAATCCAACTTCTACAAAAAAAATTATGCATCTTTCCCAAACATATATCCAATTGCATCCTTTATTGGATCGGAAAAAGAAAGCATACTATATTTGGAGAAACGATAGATTTTAAAACTTTTAAGAAATCATTTTTCCAGCGAAAGAAATAAATACAAATCATCATGTCAATCCATAGATGATATGGTATAAGGATAATAAAAACATAAACAAGATGATGAGTATTACCGACTCCTTTGCTACATTATCCTTTCCTTCTTCTTGTATCCAAATCCTTTGCTTTTGAATCTTTTCCTTTAGCAATCTATCTTCTCCTTGTTGT
>JAOQMP010038001.1:0-11573 GCA_027563575.1 Erythroxylum pedicellare | reverse complement strand
TGAGGACTTCTGTTTCAATTGTACCCTTTCAAAAACTACTTCACTAAAAGAATATTATCCCTAATATCCCTACTACTTATAAAAGCACCTTGGTTCTCACTAATGAGTAAGTGTAGAAACTCCTTCAACCTATTTACCAAAATCTTGGCAATGATCTTATAGAGGAAATTAACACAAGATATAGATATGAAATCACTCCATATGGATGGTTGGAATTCTTAAGGACCAAACAAAGAAAGGTCTTGTTAATCTCCTTAAGTAAGACACAATTTTAGAAAAACTCTTACACAACCTCTTTAACTAACCCCTTAAGCTACTCTAAGTTTTTTTATAGAAAACCCCATTCAATCTATATGGTCCTAAAGCCTTAAAGCCATTCATATTAAAAACCACCTTCTCTATTTCTTGATCTATAACTAGTCTAATTAACAAAGAAGCCTCATTTGTAAGAATCTTAGTTGTAACAAAATGCCTAAGCTCTACTCCAATTGTTGTTAAGGAACCTTCTAATCCTATGAGATTTTTATAAAAATTCGTGGCTTCCTTTGCAATTCCATTTTGTCCAAATACAATCTCAATAGCTTCATTTTTTATGGAAGTGATTTTGTTTACATTCCTTTGAGCTGACACTGAATTGAAAAAGAACTTAATGCATCTATCGCCATCCTTAATCCAATTAATTCCGGCCCTCTGCTTCAATAATGAACATTGATTATCCACCATTTACAAATAGGTCTCAAAGGCTTCCTTTTCAGCTATAACTATAGTACAATTTGTGGGGTTAGCTACCAAAGATTTCTAAATTACGAAAAGCTTGTTTCTTGTTGTTTCTATCTCCTTTGTGGAGTTCTGACCCCTCTTTAAATTTATCATCTTCAATTCCTGTTTAGTAGCCTTGAGCTTTTGCAAGAAAATGTACTGCTTAGAACTATAGATCTCACACTTAAACCCTTCATAATTGCTTCTTGAAAGGTCTCCATATTTACTAGAAATTTGTTGAATATGAAAGGATGATGGATTCTGGTAGTTGTAAACAAGTTATCAACTTTTATAGGGGTATGATTAAAAATTCATGGGTTTAGGAAATTGGATGAGCTTCCTGAAAAAGTATTTGACCATTCCAAATTAACCATTGCACTATCCAGCTTTTTCCTGATTTGCTAATTAGAGCTTTGTTTGTTGGCCAGGTAAACTTAATACCTTCATATTTAAAATCTATTAGTTCCACCTCCTTCACACAATCAAACATATCAGAAGTGTATTTGAGTAGGTTATAGTTTCCTTCCACCTCTGATCTAAAAAGAGTGGTATTAAAGTTCCCACTAACTAACCATGGAACAGTAACTGATGCCTTAAGTCTTCGAAGAGAAGTCCAAAGCTTAGTTCTTTGAAACACTGTGTTAAAACAATTGACAAAAGTAGCTAAAACATAAGAATTTTCCATTTTGAAATTAAGCTTTGTGTGGATAAATTACTGACTAGTTTCCAAAACCTTCACTTCCAAGAGATCACCATCATAAAAAATAATAATCCTTCCATAGGAATGACATTGGTAGCTTGTGAAAAACTGCCATTTGCTACCCAACAACTTAGTTTATTCAAATTTTCTTCTCTAATTTTAGTTTCCAATAGACAAAATACCAAAGGCTTTTCCTTTTGAAAAAAAATCCCTAACCATATTAAGGTTAGAAGGGTTGTTTATTCCTCTTATATTCCAAACAATTAGGGTCATAAGAGATTACTTTTCGCTTTGGAGCCTTTTATACTGCTCCTGTTGCTTTTTCAAGAGATAACTTGTTCAAATTGTTCCTCTTAAGTAACTCTACTATGTAATTCAACCTTTTGATGGTTTTGCTCATTCTGTTGGATATCATGGACTCTCTCGCTTGGATTAATCTCACTAATTTCCATTTCATTATCCCTCTTATTCCTTAGTGACTTATTTAAGTCACTCGATGGATTATGAAGAACTCCTCCCTGCTAAACTAAATTTGGACTTATTTCCTCTTGAATACTCTCCCTATTTTTAGGTCAATCCTTATCAACTTAAACCTTTTCATAATTATTTGATACTTTTTCTGCTTCCTCCTAATCTTTTTTGTCTTCTGAATTAATCTTTTCCATACCCATCACCTCCCAATAGTCTCCTCTAGTGAAAAATCTCCCCGTAGGTTTCCATTCTTTGCCTTGTTCTTTTAGAGAAGGTTTCCATTGGTATGTAACCATAACTTTATCCTCTCTGAGAGAATGTTCATTTGCCAACCTTAGGATAGGGATGTTGTCTTTCATTTCCTTAGAAATACCCATACTCACACATAACCGTGTAAATCCAAATGTTTTTCTCAACGTAGTGTTTTCATCCATACAGATTGGTTTTCCCAAGTAACTATCTAGCATACTCAAACCCTTAGTTGTCTAATATTCCAAAGGAATGTTGTAGATATTCACCTATAGAGGAATTTTTTTAATATAATTTTTTCTAATTCTATGCTCGATTGCCAATTTTGAAAAAATAAAGGAAGTTGAGAGATGTGTCAAAGGCCTTCTTCAATTACCTTTTGAGCTTCCGATTTTGAGGAGAAGGTGAAAATTAAGTTATTCTCCTCAGTTAGCATAACTTCCATTAGACCTCTCTCTTTCCAGTTTCTTTGGGTCCATGCTTGTATCATTAGAAAAGTAGGCTTTTATCCATAAAAAAACCAATAAGAGCAGCTTCCTATATCCTAGCACCTTCCTGCAGAATGTCTAAACTAGGAGCCACTATTAGCTTTCCTTCAATCTCAACAAATGGACTGTAAATTAAGGAAGAGTCAAAATTGTCACCCACAACTTGTTTACATGTCTTTGTAGCCCCTTTAAAATGTTGAAATTCACTGATAGATGGAGCAGAAGGTTTTGGAGGAAAGGCAGAGGTTGAAGGAGGAATATTTGTAGAGAGGGATGGAGAAGAGGAGAGGGTTATAGAAGGTTGAGCAGGGGATGAGGGAGTAGAGTGAAGATTCGGGGAAGTAGATGGTAAAGTGGTAGAGGGTAGTGGTGAGAAATCAGTCTCCATTTTACATTTGGAAACCAATTTAATCTATTGTTGTTTTGTTTTGCAAGTCATTAAAGGAAGAATAATGCTAGAAAGTAAGAGGAAAATGATGGACTATTGGATCGAAAAAATAAAGCATGCACGATTTAGATAAAATAGTATATTTCAAAATTTTTTAGAAATCAAAATTGCAGCGGAAGCAATATGACTAAATCAACATACATAACCATACATAATACGGTATAAGGATAAACATTTGCATAAACACAAAATGAAAATTATTACCGACTCCTTTGCTACAGCTTTAACTCCTTGTTGTGCTATCCTATCCTCGCCAATGTATCTACTCTAAGGTGATGTATCTTCTTCTCGTTATTGTATCCTCGACCAATCTCATCTACCACTTGTTCTCCTTGGACAACTAGGTTAATAAGACCCTTTGGTGGGAAAAAAGAAGAAACACTTGAGGAGATTTTTTCTTAGAAGAATGAAGCCAAAGATGAGACACCTCTCATGCAATTTTTGGCTATACCATGCAAGATAGGAGAGAGAGGGTCAAAAATGCAAGAACACCTTCTCATTTCTTCTCAATTTTGGTTAACATCAAAAGAAAGAAGAGATTTGTATCAAATGCATCACTTCATTCTCTAATCAATCATAAAGAAGTCAATAAATGAGACTCTTCTCATTTATCTTTAAGATGGCTATATGAAAAGACTATTAACCTAAATGAGACATATCATTTTCGGTTTTGTGATGAAAGAAGGAAGATGATCCATCAAATGCACCTCTTTCTTCTTTAATCCAATAAATGCTAATAGGTTACATACTATCGTTAAAAGACCACCATTAAACCATTTAATGATAAGGTTATTACTCCATTTAATGATGATAAAGCATATTAAAAAATCATTTTAAATGTAGCAAACTAATGCTAAATGTGCAGTTGCACATTTAGCCCATTAAAACTGAAATTGTACCTCCATTTATCTTTAATAACTTTGTTTTAATTTAATTAACCTAATTAATCAAATTAATAAAAGCCTAGCCCATTTCTAAATTTTCATATGGGCTTATAATTAACAATTAATTAAAGTAAGCCCAATACTCAATCATAGGCTTTAAAACCTCTATTTGTATTTCTTACTTTGCTTGATAACCTTCCTAGAAGCCAAATAGGGAATCTAATTGGACTTATATAATTTATGCTCTAATTCGCCCAAAATTAACTTAATCTTATTAGAATTAATTCCAACTTATTAACTAAGTGTCCTTCCACTAAAGATAATTAGTTGAACTCTTGAATTACTAAATATTACACGAACACATGTTTTAAATTAGATGTCCAATTGTAAACTCTAATATGAATCATATTATAGCCATCGTTTTTTCCTTATATTGGTTTTTCCTTCTAGATCTCCAGTTTTACTCTATATGGTGATTAACATACAAGATCTCATCTTGGTATTAAGACTTGATGAGTTGCTAGTTCGTCAAACTACTGGCGCCAGTTTAATCACCAATCTCCGTAAAACATCTAGAAGTGATGATATCACTATAAACTCTTTATTTGAGTGAATGTTCACTAATACATGTTTCAATTAATAATTCCAACATGCAGACACTGGATTGATACTCTATAAAAATCCATTCTGATCATATCAAGAATTATAATAAATGTTGGAATCCACTTCCGGAGCCCAACATTGAAGTCATGAGAATGTGAGCCTAATATCTTGTAGTTTCCGAAGCCCAACATTCTAGAGTCATAAAACGTGAGCGGGTTTCCTTATAGGATTATTTCAATAAACCCTTATTAGCCATTATCCTATAAGGGTGATTTTCCCACACTAGTTAAACACCAAATCATAATTTTACTTCTTCAAGACAATTGTATCTTTATGCCTCTATTTTATTTTGAAATAAGAATCACCTCATTCAGAGCTCTATAGCTCAAAATATGCCTAAAAATCCAAGTACGTTCATAACCAGGTTATGCTCTTCAAATTAATCCCTCATTTTCTTTCCATTAATATTTTTCAAATCTATATCAAAAGCTACTAATTTTTAAGGACAGGTAGAAAAATGTATTAGTAGTCTATTCCTTGAAGAATCACATCATTTGGAGGTCGAGTGAGAAGTTATGACCAAAAGAATCAAGTATATTTATGTCTTCAATCATATTGTACCTCTCTTAGGAGAATTGGTATAACTTTCTTTACAAACTTTGGATAGGAGTCTTTATTATATGGTTTGAAACAGAACTTCTAGATCTACAACTTTTTTGAAGACTTTAAAGTGAAATTCGATCATCTACAGGGTCAAAAATGGGACGAGACGATAGGATTAGATGAACAGTGCACCAGACTATATGACATCATCAGACGATATGATGTCACCACCAAATGATATGACGTAACCAGACGATACATCCGCACTAGATGATACGTCCCCACCAGACGATACGTCCTCACCAGATGATCTGTCCCCACAAGACAATAGGTCCTCACCAGATGATACGTCTTCACCAGACAACACGTCATCACTAGACAATACGTCCTCACTAGATGATACATCATCATTAGACAATACATCCCCACCAGACAATATGTCCTTGCTATATGACATATCATTACCAAATAATACGTCATCACTAGACGATATGTCCTATGCTCTTGAGCATCCCCACTTATAAGGACCATAACTTTTGAGTCCGATATCCAAAAATTGCATACTTTATAGCGTTGGAAAGCTAGAAAGACAAACTACAACTATTGTGAAGACAGCTTTGTCAAATTAAACCTTGATTAATCCAGATTTTGCCCTAAAGTTAGAACACAAAACTTTACCTTATGGAAGACTTGAAATTTTGCACTGTGTAAACTTGGAATGTCTTGAGAATAACCATTCAGCTACCAAAATGATTGCATTAAACTCTCAAATCTCAACTCATTTGTCTCATCACCTTCAACTACATCTGATTAGTCATAATTCCTATCTTCCTTTCCATAACATCTCACTTATGCATGCATATATATATATCAACGATTTATGTTCCAAAATTATAAACTCAAGTTGATTACTTCTTCACGTATATGTAAATTTCAACTCACAACATCCATGCACCATTCACATTTCATTGACATGAAAAGAATAAAGTTTTACAAATACTTTAGTGGGCATTTCGAGCCACCTTACATCATAATCCAAAAATACCAACTTTACAAGAACGATGATTTCTCAAAATGCGACTAAAGCCTTGTTTTACATGATCTAACTTCAAAAGAACAAAATATGCAAATTGGAGTGATACCTTGACTCTCGACTCAATCACTCGATATCTTGGTCATTACTTGTAGATGGGGAGGAATGGGGTTGAGCTTAAAGCTCGTTGGTAACAATTTTATAATCGTTAACATGCAAAAACCCTTGAAAATCCTCATGATCATAACAAATTTTCATGAAAATCCATACAACATAAATTTCTTAACTTGCATAAGTCAAACAATCATCAAACCTGTCAGTACATGTAAAAACATAAGCACATCATAATGGTTTGGGCAGATCCATAAATATGACGAACTACACAATTCCACATAATGGTCAGGTGTAGTTGTAAACTTGTGGGAGTCCATGAAGGAGCTACGTGCAACTAGCAGGCAAGCGGGAGAAGCCTTTAACTTGGTCAACGTACACGTGACATTCTTGAATAGACTACACCAAACCCACATAACATGTAATTCATGAACGGAAAATAGTTTGCCCAATTGGCACATTTTGGGAAACTTGATTTCATATACTTCATATCCTTTCAAAATCATTTCCATTTTTGTTTCATAGTTCATCCACAAAATTCATGCACACAATATGTAGCACTCTCTCAAAGCATTTAAAGAACAATAAATGCACGTTTACAAGTAGTTGAAAACATTTATTTCCTTTTCTTGAAAAAAACATTGACGACTTATTATTCAATTATAAAAATGTAACCCACCTTAGTCTCCTTGCTCGAAAACTTGCTCAAAGATGTATCTCCTCTTGCTCCTCTTGCATCTCTTGCCTCCCTTCAACATTAGCAAGAATCCCCATTCAAAAATGAACTCGAATTGCAAATCCAAAAGAAACCTATGCATGAAATTGATCCTAGAATACTTATACTCATGCATTCTCTAAGCTCTTTGAACAAAATCCCTTCCAAAAATCTAAATATTAAAACATCAACTTACCTTGAATCTTCAGCAAACAATGAGTTTGTTGGCTCTAATTGAAGCTTTAACTTTCCTCGTCCTTTTTCCCTTCTTACTCAACCCCAAAATTCCTCTTGAAGACTAAGAAAAATTGAAACCTAGATGTCTTCCCTTATTTTTTCTTCTTTCTCTCTTTTTTCGTGCTTCTCTCTCTTCTCTCTTTTCTCATTCACATTTCTGGACTCTTCGAAATGCAAGAAAATAAATTTTTTTCTCCATTTTTACCCTTCCTTCGATTCCTTAAGACTTTACAACTTAAGTGATGTTCCAACAATGCCCCTCATGCAATCTTACCACCCTAACACTTTAATTCAATTAGCCTATGTCATATAATCTCACTCAAATTAATATGAATTAATTCCAATGCAGATTAATCTAGCAAGACCCTAAAATTAATGTAATCATGCTTATTCATGAAGAAAAAAAATTCAGGGGCCAAATTTTCTCCCCTATTAAAAGAATTTCGTCCTCGAAATTCTTACCTTAATCGTTAAAAAGGTGTGGGTACTTCTCCTTCGTGGCTTCCAAAGGTTCCCACGTGGCCTCTTGTACAAAATGGTTTCTCTTCAAGACTTTGACTACTTGAACTATCTTTTTCCTAAGGACCTTCTCCTTAGTGTCCAAGACCTCCACTGGAGTTTCTTCATAGGTCAGATCATCTCTCAATTGAACCTCAGTGATCTGAATAATATGGGAGGGATCTGATCTATACCTATTTAACATGGACACATGAAAGACGTCATGTATTTGTGACAATTCTTGTGGCAGTGCTAATCTATAGGCTAGCAGTCCGATCCTCTTTACAATCTCATAAGGACCCATATATCTTGGACTCAACTTGCCATTCTTTCTAAACCTTATGACTCCTTTCTAAGGAGATGTTTTAAGAAAGACTTTCTCACCGACCTCATACTTCATTTCTTTCCAGTGTGCATCAATATAACTTTTCGTTCTATCTTGTGCTGCCTTAAGCTGTTGTTTAACTAAGTTAACCTTGTCGACTGTCATCTGAAGTAACTCTGGCCTTATCAGTTTCCTCTCTCCTTCTTCATCATAACATATCAGAGCTCTACATCCTTCCATATAGTGCTTTATAAGGAGCCATCTAAATGCTTGAATGATACGAATTATGATAAGCAAATTCGATAAATGGCAAGTGCTCATCCCAAGCGCCTTTGAAATCCATCACACATGCCCTGAACATTCCTTCAAGGTTCCTAATGGTCCTCTTAGATTGGTCAATTGTTTGAGGATGAAAAGCAGAGATAAAATTTAACTTGGTTCCCAAAGCCTCTTGTAGGCTTCCCCAGAATCTCGAAGTAAACCGAAGATCCCTGTCAGAAAATATAGAGTCTGGAATCTCATGTAGTCTCACTATCTCACCAATATACTTCTTTGCTAGTACATGTAGAGTTTTAGTCTGTTTAATTGCTAGAAAACAGGCTAACTTCGTCAACAGATCAATAAAGACCCATATAGCATCATGCTTCCTACTGGTATTGGGCAAACCCATCAGAAAATCCGTGGTCACCTGTTGCCACTTCCACTCAGGAATGGATAATGACCTTAACTTGTTAGAAGGTGCCTGGTGTTCAGCCTTGACTTGCTGACACTAGACACTTGCTCACATATTCCGCTACATCTCTTTTCATGCCTTTCCACCAGAAATGCTTTTTAGATCTCTGTACATCCTGGTGCTACCTAGGTGCATGGAATAAGGTGCATTGTGTGCCTCATCTAGTATTTCATACTTTATTTCCTTGACATTCGGAATATAAAGTCTATTTCCGACAACCATAAGTCCATCATCCCTAACTACCACTTCAGATTTCTTACCATTCTAAATTTCTTTTTGGAGCTTACTCAATTCTGCATCTTGTGCTTGTAACTCCTTAACTTTTTCCCTATGTATCGGTCTAACTCTAAAATTAGCAAAAATACAATTTGGTTACTCCTATTTCAAGCTTATTCTAAGCTTCTCCATTTCTTCCAATAATGACAGATAAACTGTTCGAACATGAGCTATAGAGGATTTCCTACTTAAGGCATTTGCTACCACATTCGCCTTTCCTAGATGGTACTCAATCAACAGGTCATAATCCTTGAGCAACTATAACCACCTTCTTTGTCTCAAATTCAGTTCCTTTTGGCTCAACAAATACCTGAGACTTTTATGATTTGTAAAAATTTTCATTTGAACCCCGTACAAATAATGTCTCCAAATCTTCATAGCAAAAATTACTGCTGCCAATTCCAGATCATAGGTCAAGTAACTCAATTCATAAGGTTTTAGCCGCTGCGAGGCATAAGTTATCACCCTCCTTGCATCAATACACAACCCAAACCCTTCCTTGAAGCATCACTATAAACTATATAACCTTTATCTCCCATAGGTAAGGTCAAGATTGGGGCACTTGTCAATTTGTGCTTAAGCTCCTCAAAGCTCTTCTGACATTCATCGCTACAGATAAACTTCTAATTCTTCCTCAACAACTTGTTCATCGAAGCAACTATTATAGAAAATCCTTCCACAAATCTCCTCTAATACCTACTAGATCTAGAAAACTTCTCACTTTCTCCACTGTCTTCAGTACATGCCAATTCACCACTGCTTCAATTTTCATTGGATCAATATGCACCCCATATTTTGATATCACATGTCTAAGGAAAATTACTTCGTGAATCCAAAATTCACATTTGTTGAATTTGACATAAATTTCCTTCTCCATCAGTGTTTGCAATACTATCCTGAGGTGCTCCTCATGTTCCTCTTCACTCTTGGAATAAAATAGAATGTCATCGATAAACACTATGACAAATTGATCCAGATACTCCTTGAAGACCCTATTCATAAGATCTATAAATGCAACCGGAGCATTGGTCAGTCCGAATACATCAGACTTCTTGATTCTGAGCTAATGATAGCCTGACCTAAAGTCAATCTTGGAAAAGACCTTTGCTCCCTACAACTAGTCAAACAGCTCATCAATCCGGGCCAAAGGATACTTGTTCTTAATAGTTACCTTGTTGAGTCTCTGGTAGTCAATACGCATCTGTCATGTTCCATCCTTCTTCTTAACAAACAGAACTGGTGCTCCCTATGGTGATGAACTCGGTCTTATGTACCCCTTCTTTAGTATTTCCTCCAACTGCTCCTCAAGTTCCTTCAGCACAGCTGGAGCCATTCTATAGAGTGGTATAGAAATGGGTCAGGTTTCGGAATCAAGTCGATGGCAAACTCGATTTCCCTCACCGATGGCAAACCAGGTAAATCCTCTAGGAACACGTTTGGAAATTCCCTCACAATTGGAAAATCCTCTAACTTTTCTTCATTTACATCAATGTCCACAACATATGCTAAGAAGGCTTCACATTCCTTTCCCATCATCCTGTCAGCTAGCAAAGCCGAAATGATTCTTAGTGATGGTGTTTTCTTGTCACCTCTAGAAATCACCTTCTCACTATTGCCAAAGTCAAACTCTATCTCCTTGAGGATACAATCTAACTTTGCATGATACTTCTCTATGGCATCCACGCCCAATATAACATCTAGACCCTTCAACTCTAGAGGCAACAAGTCTACTACCAGTCAAGCACCCGCAATAAACAAATCACAGTCTCTATATACTTGACTTATTTTCACCATCCTCCTTAAAGGACTGCTAACCATCAATGGACTATCCAATGGCCCTGAATTCACATAATGCAAAACCATGCTTGCAGAAATAGAAGAATGCGTAGAACCAGAAGCAATCGAGACATATACATCATAATTAAATAATTAAGCCATATCCGTGACAACTTCGGGTGCGGCTGTAGCTTCCTCTTTGGTCATGGTAAACACCTGTGCCCAAGCCTGACCCCTTCGCCTTCCTAGAGGAACAACCTTCCTTGCAACCCCAGACCTGCCAACCTCATTGACTGCCCTGGTCGCTCCTGTTGGAGTTATGTAAATATAGTGCCCTCGAAAGCAAGTGTATTTACATTTAACTTTATCTTTTTCAATTACAGTTTTGTAATTAAAATATTTATTATTAATAAAACAAAAGAGTTTGGTTTTACTTGTGTGAGCGTTATATGTCTAGTCAAAAGGTACCATGATTCTTTATAAGTAATATACATATACATAGAAATGTATTGTTTATTATTAGAATCTAAATTAATTGATTTTCACAGTTGAATAACCAAGTTGGTCGCTTGATTATGGTTTTAGAATGTAGTGTTGCGATTTATCTCCATATAAGTAAAGGAGTTTACTTCAAGGGAATGATGAGTTTCATATCATGATAGTA
>JAOQMP010037954.1:0-11576 GCA_027563575.1 Erythroxylum pedicellare | reverse complement strand
ATCCAAAACCCCACTCTTAACTAATTTAGTTTGCATTTCATGACAATTAGGCTAGCTTAGATCATTTGCTCTAGGTTTCGATTAAGTGAGATGACCCGGTGTTGCACTCTATATTGCAATCCTTGGAATTAAATTTTTGATTCGATTTCTAAGGGAATGATCTAAAGACTCAACCACACACCGATCATAGATCTACTACCAGGTATAAAAGCCATAGGGTGTAAATGGATCTACAAAAGGAAAAGAGGATCAGATGGAAAGGTAGAGAGCTTTAAAGCGAGATTGGTAGCTAAAGGCTACACTCAAAAAGAGAGTATAGACTATGAGGAGACTTTTCTCTGATTGCCATGCCTAAGTCCATCAAGAATATTTTGACTATAGCAGCTTATTTTGATTATGAAATATGACAAATGGATGTTAAGACTGCATTTCTTAATGGGGATCTTAAGGAGACCATTTATATGGCCCAACTAGAACGTTTTGTTGAGCCAGGTAATGAGCATAAGGTATGCAAGTTGCAAAGGTCTATTTATGGACTTAAGCAAGCATCTAGGTCTTGGAATATTAGGTTTGATAGGTAATATTCTATCTGGAAGAATATTGCGTCTAATAAGATTTGAACCTATACCAAAGGTTTAGAAGATCTCTGTCCTATACATTAGACAATGGGCACTTTTCAATTTAGTCTTTTCTTGGTTATTTTTTTCGTGCTGATAAAGAGAAAATAACCCCTGTGAATACTCCACCTATATGAAACGTTCTTAATGTTAGTTGAGTACCTAGCTCTCCAATGGATTGACCCGTAATAATACCTACAGCTTCTCCTAATTCCACCAGGTCTCTATGAGTAAGACTCCGACCATAACATAATCGACAGATCCAAGATGTACTCCTAGGTAGGATGGCAAAATGAACCAGGAAACAATCCATGCATTTGGATTGCACATAGATTAACCCCTTGGCACTGGAAAATTCGTCCTCCGAGTTTCTATGGATTCATACAAAACCTGGATGAGCCTTGTGTTTATAAAAGAATACAAGAAGGCAAGGTTGCTTTCTTAATCCTATATGTTGATGACATTCTGCTCATTGGGAATGATTTGGGAATGTTATCTACGGTTAAAGGATGGTTAAATGAACAATTTTCAATGAAGGATTTGGGAGAGGCTAATTATGTTCTAGGGATCAAACTTATAAGGGATCGTAAGAACAAATAGATAGCCTTGTCTTAATTAACCTATATTAAGAATATGCTTAATAAGTTCACCATGCAAGATTCCAAGAGGGGTTTAACACCTACTAGACATGGAATCAAATATCTTTATAGGATAAAGAACTTAATGCTTGTTTACTCAGGAAGTAACCTTATTCGAACAGGATATACAAATTTTGATTTTCAATCAGATGTTAATTCAAGGAAATCAACTTCTACTTCTATTTTAGGAGGTGGAGCCATAGTCTGGAGGAGTGTCAAGCAATCTTGTAGTGCTGATTCAACTTTGGAGGCTGAGTATAATGCTGCTTGTGAAGTAGCAAAGGAAGCAATATGGCTCCGCAAGTTCCTAGATGATTTGGAGGTAGTTCTAGAGGTAGAAAAGGTCATTACACTTTATTGTGATATTAGTGGGGCAGTGGCTAATTTTAAAGAGCCTCGGAACGAAAAAACTACAAAACACATCGAGCAAAAGTGTCATCTCATAAGGGAGATAATATAACGTGGAGAGATGAATGTGGTAAAGATTCCCACAGGTAAAATCTTGTTGATCCGTTTACAAAGACGTTGTCCCAAAAGAGTTTTGAGGGTTACCTAGCAAGGATGGGAATGAGGGATATGTCAAACTTGCCTTAGGGAAAGTGGGAGATTATTGGAGTTATGTAAATATAATTTCTTATAAAGCAAGGGTATTTACATGTAACTTAATCTTCTTTAGTTATAGATTTGTAATGAAAATATTTATTATTAATAAAGCACAAGAGTTTGGTTTTTATAAGCATTACCTATCTAGTCATAAGGTATCGAGATTCTTTTGTAAGTAATACATATACATAAAGATGTATGGGAAACATGTATATTATAGGAATCTAAAATAATGGATTCACAGTTAAATAATCAAGTTGGTCATTTGATTATAGTTTAGACTGTAGTGTTGTGATTTATCTCCATATAAGTAAATAAGTTTACTTTAAGGGAATGATGAGTTTCATATCATGATAGTATTCGACTATCAATAATGACACTATTAAATGAATCTGGAATCAAGTATATATTCAAGAATAAAGTAGGTCGTTACTTTAGTCTTAAAACATACATTTTATTATTTGCTTATTATGGACCATAATTTTGATGAGTAGTGAACTCATATATGTTTCATTATAATTCTTGATATGATTGGAATGGATTTTTATAGAATATTAATCCAGTGTCTGAATGTTGGAATTATTAATTAAAACATGTATCAGGGAACATACACTCAAATAAAGAGTTTATAATTATATCATCACTTCTAGATGTTTTAAGGAGATTTGGTGATTAAATTGGTGTCAATAGTTTGATGGACTAGCTACCCATCAGGTCTTAACACCAAGATGAGATCTTGTGTGTTAATCACCATATAGAGTAAAATGGGAGATTTAGAAGGAAAAACCAATATAAGGGCAAAATAGTAAATTTACCTTTTATTATGCGAATGGCTATAATATGCTTCATAATAGAGTTTGCAATTGGACATCTAATTAGAAACATGTATTCTCATAATATTTAGTAATTCAAGAGTTTAGCTTATTGTCTTTAGTAGAATGACATTTGGTTAATAAGTTAGAATTAATTTTAATGAGATTAAATTAATTATGGGGTTATTTAAGCTTGAACTATATAAGTCCAATTAGATTTTCCACTTAGCTTCTAGGGAGGTTATCAAGAAAAGTAAGAAAAATAAATAAAGATTTCCAAAAAGAAAAATGAGACAGAAAAGAAAGAAGTGATCGAATTAGATTCGAAATACAAAAACTAGAACAATTTAATTCATAATTAATTAAATTGGGTTTTAAAGCCTATGATTAAATGTTGGGCTTACATTAATTAATTATTAATTATAAGCCCAAATAAACATTTAATATTGGGTTGGACTTTGGTTTGATTAGATTAATTAAATTGAAACAAAGTTATTAAAGGTAAAAGGAGGGTAAATTTCGATTAAATGGACAACTACACATTTAAGGTGGATTTTTATCATGTTTCATTATCATTACATGGTTTAATGGTGTCATCATTAAATGGAGTAATGTTCTTATCATTAAATGGTTTAATGGTTGTCTTTTAATGATGTCATGTAACCTTTTAACATTCATTTGATTAAAGAAGGAAGAGGTGCATTGGATGCACTTTTTTCATCTCATAACCAAAAATGAGAGGGTCTCATTTAGATTATTGATCTTTTCATACGACCATCTTAAACAAATAAGAGTGTCTCATTTAATGGCTTCTTTATTTTTGATTAAAGAATGAAGTGATGCATTGGATTCACATCACTCTCTTTTTTTCATCTTTAACCAAAATTGAGAGGTTCCATTTTGCATCTTTTTGTCTTTTCATCTATCCATATTAAAACAAATGAGAATTTCTCATTTATTGGCTTCTTCTTCATTTTTGAAAAAAGAGAAGAAGGTTTTGGATTTTTGACTCACTCTCTCCTCTCTTTCATGAGCTAGCCAAAACTTATAATGAGATTGTCTCATTCTTGTTCTTTCAACTAGTTGATCATAAAAGGTAAACCTCTTCAATATTTCTTCTTCTATCCCACCAAAGGATCATGTTAACCAAGTTGTCTACAGAGAACAAGTGGTAGATCAGATTGGTTGAGGATATAATAATGAGGAGATGATACATTAACAAGGAGAGGATACAAAAGCGAGGAGTCAAAGCTGTAGCAAGGAGTCGGTATAATTTCCATCTTGTTCTTATGTTAGTTATTTTCCTTATACCGTATCATATATGGATGAAAACATGTTGATTTGATTTTTATGCTTCCACTGCATTTTGATTTCGAAAAAAGTTTTGAAATCTACCATTTAGCGAAATCTAGTATGCTTTTGTTTTCGATCCAATATCAGGTCCCTAATGAATTCATCACTTTCATCATTTTGGCAAGTTTTCTTTAATTCATTTTCATTAGTTAAGTTTTATTTTATTTTCTTATTAAACCAATCTAACCCTGACAAGTGTGAATTGCATTGTGTTTTAGGGCATAGTTTGATATGTGTTTAGCCATTAATTTAATTATTTAGTATGTGTTTAGGTTAGAGTTATGTTAGTTTGTTAATTATTTGTGTTTTATAGCTTAGTACAAGCTTTTGAGCTTAAATATTATGTTTTTGAGATACTTTGATGTGTTTGCTAGTGTTTTAGGGTCAATATCGAAGAATGGAGGAGTTTCAGAAGACATTCGGGCAGAAACATCATCCCACGATCGTGGCAGAAGGCTTAGATGTAGGTCGAGCACTCACAAACATAAAGTTTCAAAGGATTTTTCATACCTTTCACACCCCGGAAAGACCTTAGGGTTACCTAAAACATAAAGAAGTACAAAAAGAACATAAAGAGACAAAGAAAAGGAGCTTTACATTCAGCCACTCTTGGAAACCCTAAAGGGAGAGAAAAAAGAGAGAGAGAGAGAAGAAGAAGAGGAAGAAGGAGGAAGAAGGAGTGGACTCTGATGTCACTACTACCTAGATCAAGATACCACTACCTTCCCAATTTGTGCAACGTTTGTTCCATTTTCTCTTCATTTCCTTTTACATTTAAATGTATAAAGTTGAGATGGATTGTATGGAAATGGATTTTGGGTTACTGATAATGTTCTGAACTCTCCTTCAGGATTTTACTTTGAGTTAATGTTGATTTAGTTATTTTTTGTTTATTGTTTTGGGTGTTTTGATTGATTAATTTAATTGCATGTTTCGGTAAAAAACTGAGAGGGTGAGCCAGATAAAAATGATTAGATCGGATTAATGAGAGTTAAGCGATCTAAATGACCATTTAATTAATCTAGTCAGTACTTTTATAAAGAGAGATCCTGTGTGAGACCCGATTATTTATTAGAGAGCTTTAGAACTAATTAGAATTTTGAGTAATTTGTGAATTGAGAGATTGGAAGTTCCATAATTTGATTAGAGTTTACAATTTAGGGTTAAATGGTTATAACTCGAGAGAGAGTAATTAACCCTACAACTGTCTAAAACCGATGCCTCGTAAACATATAAATAGCTAGATTAACATTAATAATAGGTAAAATCTCCTCTCTCATAACTTAATTAACTTTCTTGATGGATTTCCATTATGACCTGTGTGACTGCTCAGTTTACTTTTGTTTTATTGAAAATTTTGCTTTACAATTATTGAATTAAATTGTCTTATTTACTTTCCGTGTTCACTTGTGAAGTTTTTATTTCTTTTTATTCTTTTCTTTGAGCCTTAGATGACTTAGGATTATATTAGTTCCCTCCTCGTGGGATCGATGCCTTTTATACTACAGTTGCGACCTAGATGCTTGTGATATTTGAGGATTTATAAATTTTGATGTTCGAACGACCAATCAAACCCCCCTCCCCCTCCCCCTAAAAATTGATTATTGTCATTATAAAAGCTAACTGAACACTCTCTTTAGGATCGACCTAGAGTCACCACTGCTATAGTTATAGGTCTAGTTATTTTGGTTAGTGTTACGACACACTACGTCAATTTTAACGTTGTTTCCAGGCAGTGCGGTGATTTAGTTTTTTTAATTTTAATTAGTGTTTTGTATATACCTCTTTGTAGTTAGTTTTCTTTTTAGTTATTTCTTGATCTTTTCACTTTTTGTTTAGTGTTTCTGTGGAAAAAAATTCATGGATGGAAGTAACTTTTTTCCATAACTCTTATTCCTAATCTTATGGCTCATATTGGAATGATTGTACTAAATATAGTTATAGATGGTATAATCAATAAAATTACTTCCATGATGGTATGCAGGACACACATCGATTCCCGCATAGACCTGAAGCTACTAATTGCAGCTCAGGTACATCCCTGAAAGATTTAATTAGATCTCTTGCTAATAATACTCCGCAATTGCAATAGAAAACAACATCTACAATCTAAAAAATTGGTAAGCCAGATGGGGTCAGCTGATGGAAGCTCTCGACCGCCTATAATCACAACGAGAAGAAATGTAACCATCTCAGCCTGAGGAGTACCCAAGGGATGTTAGTGCAGATACCTTACAGAGTGATTAGAAGCTTGAGAATCTTAAGAGACCTACTCAAGGAATTGCTTGTGAAAAAGAGGAAGTGTAGAAGGAGCTTGAAGTAGAAAAGCATACATCATTCAGCTCGAAGGTGAGTACTAAGTCCATAATTATTTTTAAGACTAACCCTTCACCTTTACATGGTAGGTTAGAGAAATTGAATGAAGAAGAAAAATGTGAATAGACATTCGAGGTATTTCAAAAGTGCAAGGACTAAGTAGAGATTAGAAGTTTGAAGATAAGGAAGACACTGGAGGTGGATGATCATTAACTTAGACCTTATCTAGAACAACCTCATATGGAGGAAGTGCATATAATACCTGAAAATCACAATTTTGTCATGCAATGGAGAGAAAAAGGAGTCAAGCCAGTGACAGTAAACAAAGGTGCTTTGATATGTGTTTAATTGTTGATACATTTAATCATTTATACTTAGTGATTATTGACATGAAAATGCTTAAAATGCTCACTTTAATTCATATATGATTTTAGGTATAATTTTGGAGCAAAGAAATTAAAGTGAGTCGGCGGCATTACATTTGGGTCATTTTCTGAAGATTTATTTTTACTTGTCTTTATGGAGCAAGAAGAAGAAAAAAAAAGAAGACAAGAAAAATGAAGTACAAAACGACAACAGAAGAATGAAATAAGAGAATAAAACGCAGCAGTCCATTAGATAAATAATAGCGTGAATTAAATGGGAAGGAGAAGCATGAGTAGGAACTACTGCGTTTCACGCAGGCATCCTGTGAGAAACGTAGTTAACATCTATGTTTAACGCAGACAACTGCGTTAAACGTAGCGCTGAGGAGCAAAATAAACAGGAGGGCTGCGAAGGCTTTAAAATGGAGTTGCAACTTTATTTGTCTTGGCAAGAAAACAATTGGCCGAAGAGAGGAAAAAATAGCGTAGGGGTGTGAAACTGTGTCTGCGGTTGCAACTTGGTGCTGTGGCTTGCGATTGGAGAAGCTGGTGTGGAGGCATTGCATGCACAGCAGAGGCGAGAGTGCACAAGGCATTTAAGAGGGACGAAACTTATTCGTCCCATCGAAGGAACAATGGATGCTACAGGGACATTACAGTGCGGGGGCGTGACCAAGCTACAGTGGAGGCGCAGCAGTTTAGGCAGCATTGAGAGCTACATGAGGCAGTGACGATTGGGGATTTTTGGCTAGGGATTAAAATAGGGCTGAAGCAATTTTTAGGGAAACACTTATTAAGGGTTAGGCATTTCGACGCCAGTTCGGAGGTGACATCGATGCCGACAACTCAGGTTAAGTATTTTTTATTATTTCTTTCTCTCATTAGGAATTGATTGTGTTATCCTATGTTGATTAAATTAGGTTTTGTGCATGGATAATCAGATTTTTGTTATTATTTGGTTATTTGTGTATGAACCTGTTGGGTATTGTGAATTGATGATTTTAATGCGTTCATTGAATCGTTAATTTCAAATCCATTGCAAGAATTTCGATATAATCTGTAATTGTTATGTTGAAATTCATGTGTAGCGACTGATGACTCGTAATTATTAGGGATAACATGACGTAGGTTAAATAATGCATCGTATGTGTTGTTGCCTTGATTAATCAATTTTCCTAATTCATAATGTTATTGCCTAATTAAATCTAGAGATCGTATCCTAGGTTGTTCGGTGGTTAGGTTTAATTAATGATCATATCTTGATTAAACAAAACTTAAGGGAAAACTCGGGTTTATTATTAACTCACGATTAATAGTTACTAGGAGAGGTTAAAGAACAAGAAATTAATAAAATATGCTTAGAAAGGGTGTAAACCGAGATTGAACCAAAGAACCGGGTCCCTACCGAATTCCCTACTTTTATTTTTTTTCATTTTTTCTTTAATAAGTTTTTATTAGTTAGTTTCATTTTATTTTCTTCTTTCAAAAATCAAAATCCCCCGTTATGTCTAAAAACCGGTTAATTTCATTTCATAAACTTTACACACACTCTCTGTGGGATCTACCTAGACTTACCACTGCTATAGTAGTAGGTCTAGTTATTGGACCCCAATTTCGGAGCCCAACATTGAAACCATGAAACATGAGCTTATTCTGATGAAATCTCCTTAACCATTATGGGTTCATCTTCTTTCTCTGATACCATAAGTGTTGGGCCCTCTTTCCAAAATATTCTTATATTGAAGCAAATATTCTGTGCTCAACTTCCATCCAGAATTTCAAAGTCTTAAGGACTGAATTAAAATTCTATTCCTTCAGAAATTTTTCAGCTCTATGTCTCTAGTTTATTTATAAATAAGAATCATCTCCTTCGGAACTCTACAGATCAAGATACCATTAAAATACCAAAATATGTTCAGTAAAATATCCGATTCATACTCTTCCAACCCATACCCTTACCTTAGTTCAATCAATCCATTTCAAATCAACATAAAGAGCTATAAACTTTCATGGAGAGGTAGGAAAATGTGTTAGGAATCTAATGGTCTAAGGTTGACTTCATTCGGAGGTTGGATAACTGATCGAAAGAATCAAACAATGTTTTGTCCTCAATCATATTAAACCTATTTTGATAAAATTGGCATATATTTCTCTAGAGATATCGAATTAAGGTCATTTTTAGATAGTTTGCAAGGGGACGTCAAGATCTACAACTTTATGAAGACCTGGAAGATAGATTCTATCATCTATAGGGTCAAAATCGGACCAAAAGATGTAAGATGAACAGTACATAGAAGAAGTTTCAGTCTACAGTGCATAAAAGATGTTTAACAATTAGCATAACTTTCTCTAGAGATATTGGATTAAGGTCATTCTTAGATGGTTTGAAAGAGGACTTCAAGATCTACAACTTTCATGAGACCTTAAAGATAGATTCTGTCATAGAAAGGGTCAAAATTATACCAAAAGATGTAAGATGAACAATATATAAAAGAAGTTTTAGTCTACAGTGCACCAGAAGAAGTTTCAGAAGGTCAACGTGAGAAGATACAGAAGTTCAACCTATGAAGATACAGAAGGTCAACCTAAGAAGAAGCAGAAGGTCAATATAAGAAGAAGCAGAAGGCCAACATAAGAAGAAGCAGAATGTCAACTTAAGAAGATACAGAAGGTCAACTTAAGAAGAAGCAGAAGGTCAACATAAGAAGAAGTAGAAGGTCAACCTAAGAAGATACAGAAGGTTAACCTAAGAAGAAGCAGAAGGGTCAACCTAAGAAGAAGCAGAACGTCAACCTAAGAAGAAGCAAAAGGTTAATATAAGAAGAATCAGAAGGTCAACATTAAAAGAAGTAGAACTTCAACTTAAGAAGATACAGGAGGTCAACCTAAGAGGAAGCAGAAGGTCAACCTAAGAAGATACAGCAGGTTAACCTAAGAAGAAGTAGAAAGTCAACCTAAGAAGAAGCAAAATGTCAACTTAAGATGATACAGAAGGTCAACCTAAGAAGAAGTAGAAGGTCAACCTAAGAAGAAGCAGAAGGTCAACCTAAGAAGATACAGAAGGTCAACCTAAGAAGAAGCAAAAGGTCAACATAAGAAAAAGCAGAAGGTCAAGATAAGAAGAAGCAGAAGGTCAACATAAGAAGAAGCAGAAGGTTAATCTAAGAAGAAGTAGAAGGTCAACATAAGAAGAAGTAAAAGGTCAACCTAAGAAGATACAGAAGGTCAACATAAGAAGAAGCAAAAGGTCAATGTAAGAAGATACAAAAGGTTAACCTAAGAAGAAGCGGAAGGTCAACCTAGGAAGATACAGTCTACACTCCTAAGCATCTGCACTTATAAAGATCATAACTTTCGACTCCGATGTCAAAAAATTTCATACTATATACCGTTGGAAGGCTAGAAAGATAAGCTACAACTTGCTAGCAGAAAACTTTCTAATTTAGCCTAGATCAATACATTTTTTCTCCTAAAGTCAGAACACGAAAATTTACCTCTATGGAAGACTTGAAATTTGCACTATGTAAACTTGGAATGTCCTGAGCATAACCATTCAGCTACTAAATTGACTTCATTAAACTATCAAATCTCGACTCATTTGACTTGTCACATTCAACTACATCCCATCATTCATGATTCCTATCTTTCTTTTCTATAATATCTCACTTATGTAGATATATATATATCAATAATTTATGTTCAAAAACCATCTGCTCAAGTTGATAATCATCTCAAGTATATCTGATTTCAACTCAATATCATCGATGCACAATTCATATTTCATTAACATCAAAATAACAAAGTTTTACAAATCTTTAATGGCATTTCAAGCCACAATACATCATCGTCTCAAAATCTCAATTACAAAAGATTCTTAAACAAACAAACTTTGAATGCAACTAAACATTGTGCTTTCCCAAAACTAACTCAAAGTATAAAATAAGCAATTTTTGGAGAAATTCCCTTAGGCTCTTGATCATTTAATCTCTTAGCTATCACCTGAAGATGGGATAAAAAGGGGATGAGCATGAAAGCTCGTGGTTAACAAGTTTATAATGCAATAAGCAAAATCATTGAAAAGTTCATTGTTATAGAAAATTCATATTGAATTTATAAAACACATAGTTCTTAAATTCTTAAGTCTAGCTCAAAACTCATAATTACACATCATCACATAAACATAGCATGTACACTTCACCATCAAAGCTTAACACTTAATTGATGCAACATATTTGACAATTCCAAGATACAATGCACAATCAAATGGCTCACGGGTTCCATAGAAACAGAATGGAGAAATCGAAGTTTACCCCATGAACAGAATGAGTGCATTTTTTATAGCTTATATACCATAAGCGGGCAGCCGAGAGAAAGCTCTTGTCAACATGCACGTGACAAATAGAATGATTCCACTCTCGCCCAAACAAAAGCACATATTCATGCTTAAATCATTTCATGTTCTTTTTCATTTATACAAAATGCCATGACATTTTTCAAGGTATAACATAAATATTTCAAAACCATTTTCCATTTCATCATCAAAATTCATACACCATCATGTAGCAATTTCTCAAATCACTCAAAAGCATTAAAAGTAACATTTATAAAGTAATTGAAATCCTTTTTATTTTATTGGTTTGGAAAATTGTTAGTGGATTATAACTCTATTATAAACATGTAACCCACCTTGATTTGCTTTCTTGAAGACTTGCTCAAAATGCCTCTCCTCTTTCTTTTCTTGATTTCCTTCATCAATGGCAAAACCCCATTCAATAAGAATCCAGTTGGAAATCCTATAAAGCACAATCACTAAAATTGGTTCTAGAATACTTAAACCCATGCATTTTCTAAACTCCATAAACTAAAATCCTT
>JAOQMP010037917.1:0-11577 GCA_027563575.1 Erythroxylum pedicellare | reverse complement strand
GAACTAGATTTGTTAAGTATTCAAATGCCACAAAGAAGGAATTCTTTGATAAATTTGAAGTTTAATAAAGAATAAGGAAAACAAAAAGGACTCAGAGTTCTCAATAAACAAATATGTTTAAAAATTCACTGAAACTAAATAGAAACACTTCTTAAATATAAAACTAAAATTAGGGTTTCAATGGATGTAGTCATATTGTGGGTTATGCTCATTACAAAAATTTCAACATTAGTAGGTATGGTGTGTGACACCTATTTTAAAAATTGTGTCATCATAACTCATTTTCCGTGGAGTTACATGTTTTAATATATAATCATCTGTTAGGTCATGTTCTTCGCTATAACTTTAACTCCTATATTCTATGAAGGGTCATGAGTTGAGACATAGTTATATGTAAGATCGAGTCTACTTTCCTCATTTTAGAGAGAAACACAGATTGAGATATAACTATGTTTGATGTTATCTTTAGCTAAAGATAAGTTTTAAGGCTATAAATCTCATCTAACTCTATCCCTTGTAAGTACTATAGGCCTTCATGTAATGGACTCCTTGTTTAGCCAGTTATGCTTGCATTATGCTCCTCTTTTTTCAAAAGGGTTCATCCTTAAGCCTTTAACTTTAGATAGAAAGATACTATCTTTGAAACAGTGATCAAGGAAGAGATGTGGATACTTTATAAGCTTCTTTAAGTTTACTAAAGTGAAACCATTACACTCTTAGTAATTCTTGGTCATTGAATAACTTCCTAATTAAATGTGACCAGTTGCATAGGTACTATATAACATAAACCTCATCCTTATATTTTTCAATAGAGAAGACATTAACACTTGCTTTTTCACTTTTACTTTCCCTCATTAATTAAGATACTGTATCTTATATGGTTTTAGATGCTTTATAATAGGCCAACTAAACTTCTTTTTAAAAGTAAAGCTAGATACAATAATGCAAGTCCCTCCACCAATAAGCACACTGCATACCTTGTTATAATTATAGCATCTAGTACGGAAGATGTTCTCCCTTTGTTGTCCTAACTCATCCTCCTTGGTTTAAAGACTTAATGCTCTTTTAGTGATAAGCACATTGCCTTTAACAACATACTCAACTCCACTATCACTAGAATAATCAAATGTTAGTGTTGATTCCTTTCCATCTAGATTGTTTCTATCTTTAGCATAGGATATTTGTTTTTTTTTAAATCTTTGTGCTACCCAAATTCTGATCCTTACTATCTTAACCACTAGACTTGCTCCTAGGTTGCCATTCACATCAAATTCCTCTCCTAGGCTTAAGTCTTCCCCTTTCAACCTTATAAGTTAGAAAAACTTTATTAGCACTTAAATCATCATTTTCTTTTCAAACTTCCATTAGAGGTGTTGGATTGCATTTATAGGCCTTCTCTCATTAGGAATTCGAGGTTATTATCCCCTTTTGCAATTGCTCTAATTGATGAAATTACCTTACTAACATATCTTCCACCTTATTATACATTATATTCATCCTCTCATTTTGTTGTTGTATGGCTTGTATAAAGTATGAGTTATCCTTTTTGTAAAATTTTTTAATACTATATTATTCTTTTTAATAATATTAATAATATTATACTTTGAAATAAGTGAAATCATAAGAAAATTTTACATCTTTTACCTAATAATTATGTGTAGTGTGTAATAAAGAGAGTTGTTCTCAAATTTTGAAAACATTTTTAACAAAAAATTTATAACACAACCATAATGATTTTGAAAAAAATTTAAATGATAGCTATTAACATGTAATTTATGTTGAGAAACTCAGGTGGGATCTTATCTCACATGCAGAAAAAAAAAAAAAATTTCATGATTTGCCTAATACCAAGATCATTTTATAATGATTAATGCATAAATATAATAAAGTATGAATTATAAATCATATCTTATTATGAAGTTTGATAACTTTTCTACAAATCCCTTAAAATTATTTTTGAAAAAAGTTTGTCTCAACTATCGTAGTTGCACAAGTATATATCCTCAAATAGTATCCACATAAATGAGAACTCCACGAGTAGTGTAGAAAGGGATAAATAAGGAGTACTAGCTCTTTTGGAACTTACACCTATTTATAATAGGATCTTAATTTTTTTAATAATTTAATTAAATTATAGGTATAAATTGAATGAGAACTCAATTACAATTACAATTATTTTTAGTTAAATACTAATTAGGTTCAAATAAGATTCAATATCTAGTGTTAGTTCTTATTTATTAAACATATTATATTTTCCCTAAAGTTTTTCAAACTTTACAATTAATTTTAACTTGATTAAATCTCATTTTTCTCTCTTTAAACATTTTTTACATTTGACCCATTATGTTCATAAATAATTTGGTAATGAATATTGTTGATTGCAAAAACAAATTACTTATTTTACCCTAAAAATTGCAAGTATTTAGGTCATTACTTATAGTAAAAAGCAAATATCGTCCTACAAAGATTGTGCTTAGGCACCACTTAATTCAGGTTATGCTTTGTTTAAGACTCTAATTCGAGTAATAAACTTAGAAAAACTAAATCAAACAAACTAGTAACGAACGAATAATGTAGCAATGAAAATCCATCAAGAGAATTAATCAAGTTATGAGACAGAGGGATTTTACTTATCATTAATGCTAATCTAGTCATTTATGCGTTTATGGCATGTCAATTCTAGATGATTATAGGGTTGATTACTCTCTCTCGAGTTATAACCATTCCCTAAATTATAAACCCTAATCGAATTATAGACTTGTAATATCTAAATTCACAAATTACCTATAATTCTAATTAGTTCTAAAACTCTCTAATAAACAATCGAGTCTCACATGGGATCACTCTCTACGAAATTACCGACTAAATTGATGAAGTGGTCAATTAGATCGCCTAACTCTCATTAATCTGATCTAATCATTTTTATTTAGCTCACCCTCTCAATTTATTACCGAAGCATGCAATTACATTAATCAATCTCAACATCCAAACCAAATAAACACAATTCAACTAGATTAACATTAAATGTAAGCAAAATCCCAAAGGAAAAGTTAAAACATTGTTAACAAATCGAAATCCATAACCATACAACCCATCTCAATCTTACACATTAAATGAATAAAAAGGGAAATGAGGAGGAAATGAAAATTAGGTTAGATGATTCAGGAAAGTAGCGTCGTCGGGAGATCACCAAATCTGGGAAGCTTTGGCATCGGAACCTTCTTCGTCTTCTCTTCTCTCTTTCTTCTTTTCTCTATTGAGGATTTCCAAATGTATGTTGATTGTAGCACACTTTCTAGGGTTACCTCATAATGCTTTTATAGTCTTTTCCAATTAAGGTAGTGTCTTTTTGGGGTCCGAAATATCCCTTGAAAACTTAAATCTAGAAACGACCCCACATCTGTCTACGTGCAGGACATGATTGTGGCCCTCAGTGCACCATCATGGCCAATTTGTCTGCTCTCTGTTACGATCGTGGCTGACTCCCTATGATCGTGGTCTTGTGCTCGAGCTTCTATAAGGCCACGATTGTGGGCTTGTGTTGGTGCTTCTATCATGATCGTGGCTTGCCTGCCATGATTGTGGGCCTATGTTTCTCCTTCAAAACTCCTCTGAATGCCCTGAAATACTAATAAACTCATCACGAGACCTCATGTATATAAAATTGAAGCTTAAATACATGTTCTTACAAAAAAAACTTAAAACACAAATATTTATGAACTAACACAATTCTTCACCTAAACACACTCTAAAAAATTAAATTAATCACTAAAAACACACCAAATTACCTACAAAAATACAATGGAATCTACATTTATCAAATATATATTATAATATTAACATTTCAGATCAAATAAATTAAACTCTTTTAATTTATCTTTAATTATTTAATTAAACAATTTATATCTCTATATGAAGATTGATGTCTAGCAATGCATCATGACTAACTAAATATTTAAAATATTAAAGTTCTTTTTATTAACCTTTATAATTTTTTTTGTGTAATTCAATTATTTCATCATACAATGTTTTAGTTAGATATAAAGTATGGAATCAATGCTTACTTTATATAAGTCTTACATTAATCCTCTGAAATCAATCATTGATTCTTTTAGTGATATTTGAAAAATATTTTCAAATTTTCATTTCACTTTAGCCAAGGATTTTCAAATAAACACTAATCCAGAATAATAGTACATATCCCCTAATGACTTTAGGGTAAAGAAATCTATATTGATCACTTACCTACTTCCATATAATTCATATTATATCAAATAACTACTAATTAAGTTACCTTTCATTAGGATATATGCAAAGTAATATTAAAACATGACAATCCTTAAGTGAGATACTTTAGATATATCTAGTCAAAGGATCAATTACACAATCATCATAATGAGAATTTTCACATATAAATAAGTAATGTTCCAAATGCAATTCTCTTTTCGACTCAATTCATTAAACTTATAGGCACCCACACATTTGTTTAAGTATCTCCATATTTTAGTCTATGAGATCAAATGCTTCCCTCATAAGGAAGACATATAACATATGTCAATCTTTTGACTCTATTAATGTCTAGTCTTAACCAAGTTTACAAGAAAGGCCTATAAATAGAGCCCCTCTTTCCTCTATCCTGGACAACAACTTTTCAGATAAATTAGGAATTTTCTTAAATGTTGTCATCTATTCTATAAATTCCTCTTTGTGAGAAATCCCTAATCCCTATTATGTTGTAATCATCTTTGATTTTGTAACTTTTTTCCTTGTTGGTCTCTTTGTAAGGAAGAATCATCTAAGCTTGGTATGGCTCATAGAGCATCTTTTGCACAAACTTAAGAAATGCCACTACATCTTAAATAACATCTCCTCTACTATTGATCTTTTTTCTCCTCTTGTATATTGTCTTTTTTTCTATATACTTATCGAACCATTTACTTTGGTTGTTAAGCTAAATTTTTTCATTTAAAGTTTCTCCCTTTTTTGTTCTTTAATTGATGCTTGTTATAAATTTCTTTATTTTTTGCTTTCTTTCTAACTTATATGTCTCATATTGAAATCATTCATTAATGCATCTTCTCTTTAATATTATCTTGTTTCTTTACTAAGATCAAGTTTTAGTTACATTCTTACTAATTAACCAAGATTTGAATTTCACATGTCAATATAATGCATTCAAATTATTGTCTTTTAATTTCCATATTATCATACATGTTATGAAAGATAAGGCTTTTAAGAAATTTATGGATGTGTAAAACTAGCCTCTTATAGTTTCATTTTATTTAGAGAAACTAGTTGATTATTTCATTGATTTATTTCTCATTTTAATCGTCGGTGCCCATTAAGAAATCTCTTTTAATTACTGGTTACTACTAAAACTCAATGGATTGAAGATCCAACTCCTAATCCTTATTGCACACATTTAAATGAGAATAGACCTTGATTTTCAAGCCATCGAGTTTAGTTATAAAACTTATCACTTGATTGATTTTAATATATTGATAAGTGCTAATTAGGTTATATTTTTAATATGATCTTAAGGGTATCTTGCTTGTGTTTGGATGATCTTTATATGATTTGGTACTCATTGTGGGTTGTATTTTGTTTACATGTCTTATTTTGGCTCCCTAATAAAGAAGGAACAAATCCTAATAAGTTGGAGCTAAGTTGGATAATTTTTTGCATGATTTTAAATGAAGAGTTTATAATATAGCTCACGAACATGGCATGCTATTAAAGTTATATTTGGTATGATTTTAAATGACTAGTTTGTAATATGGTTCACCAACATGGCATCCTATTAAAGTTATATTGGATGTCGACCAACATCAGTCTAATATAGTTTTAAGTTAGAGACCAATGTTGGTGGTAATATTTCTATATTAAGAGTTTTTTGTTAGAGGGAGAAATATAGGATCAATACAATTTGTCTTGGACCTGTATTGGTCATGTTATTTTAAAATTCTAGGGTTTCATATATAAAAGAGAGAAAGAGACAAAAGGGATAAAAATTAGATGATAATAGATCATTGAAGACACAAATTAGAGCATCTTAAGACAAGAATGAATAAACTTATAGAGAAAAGAAGGGATTTCCATTAAGATCCAAGTGAAGACTTTATGATTTCTTGATCTATAAGATTGAGATCTTCTATTTTATACTTCTTCTTAATTTTTATTAGTTTTATTTTTTATCTTAGGATGGACTAAATTATGATAAATCCAAATGGGATAAATCTTATAGCTATTTGTTTAAGTTTGATTTTTATTTAAGGAAAGAATCAAGTTTCCTTGTGTTTATGATTACTTCTTGCAATTGAATTGAGATTTCTTAGCATTTTAATTTGATTTTACATGTCATATATAGAGCTTAAGAAATTGTTTGTATGAATAGATCATGGCATGAATAATAAGAGTTGCATGGTATACTAGAGATAAAACCAAATAAAATTTTTAAAGGTTGGCTAAATCTATCAATGAAATTCATATAAAAAGTTATGTTTTTAAAGGTTTTGATTAAAAGAGGTTTCAATTAATCAACTTAAGAATATGATCTATATGTCTTGAGAAAGAATGTGGTTGTAGCTTTGTAAATTCTATTGGTCTAGGAAACTAGGGTTAATAATTGAATCAATATAAATCTAAAAGTAGAGAAGTTCTAAAGGGATTCTAAATTTGATCTTACTTATAATTTATTACTAGATTCTCATTTATTGCTTTTGTTTATTACCATAAATTAGTAATTTTAGTTTAATTAATTATTTCTTTTAACTCAATCATTCATTTGGTTATATTAGATAATAGAAATATGTTTATTACTGTTACATGTTTTCCTCTTAGGACCGATACTCGTATTCATTAGAATATGCTATAAGAATGATAAGTGCATTTGGTTAATTAAGCTTTAGTATAGTTTGAAAAGCATACACTACATTAAGTATTTTGCATCATTACTAGGAACTAGGATATTAGCAACACTTTAGTTTTATTAATCTAACTATAGTTTATTTTCTATTGCACTATTTATTTTAGAGTTTTGTTTCTCAATAATGTGTTTATTTGTTGAATTTTAAGATTTATATACTTTTGTTTATAATTAAGAGTAGTTTTAGAGTACTACCTGATCCATATCTGAAAGGTACTTTTGTTTATAATTAAGAGTAGTCTTAGAGTACTACTTGATCCATATCCAAAAAGGACTTTATTTTAGAATTTAAGGCAGAAACTTAAACATTAGAATGGCAGGACAAGGAGAACATCATACTATGAGGGATTGTGCTAAATTGTCACTTTGCGGAATAAAATTTAGCATTACTTACCTAATATTAAGGGCGAACAATTTAAAGATTAATCATAAAATGATTCATATGGTTCAACAACTTATTTATTTTAATAGTTTTCTAAATAAGGATCCAAATGTACACATCACTAACTTTTTATAGATATGTGACGCTTTTAAGGTTAATGGGGCTTCAAAGGATGCAATTCAATTGAGATAGTGCTCTTTCACATTAAGTGACATATATAAATTATGGTGGAAAACTTTGCCTCCTAGATTTATTACTAGTTTGAGTGGTTTTATTGAAGAGCTCTTAGTGAAGGATTTTCCTTTAGTACTAATATCAAAAATCAAGAATGACATGTTTTTCTTTCAACAATTAGATAGTAAGGCATTGTATAAAACTTGAATGGAATGAGTTAGTGAAGAAGTGGACAAACTAAAGAATTATTTTGGAATTATGTATGCTAACATTTCATAGCAGATTGAAATATCCATCCAAGTTATTGATTGATGCATCTTTTGGTGAGACTACCGACTTTAAAACTTTTGAAGAATTGTAAGAGCTGATTGAAAATAAAGCTATAAATAACTACTTGCAGGTGAACCCAAGGCCACAGATTAAATGAGGAGGTATCCGTAATGTTGATGACAATAATATTAGAGGCAAAATTGGAAAATTTAATCAAGAAGATCAATAATATAAGTTTGGCAACTTAATCAAAATAATGAGTTATGAAATTTATAGTGGTGGACATCCCAATCATGAATGTCTTGTTCATAACAACAAGGGATAACTAATAAAATTGGTTTATTTTATAAGGAACGAGCCTAAAAAGTAAGCCCTATAATAATAAATATCTATATTCTAGGGTAGAGAAATCATCTTAACTTTGTATGGAATAATTAAAGTCAACGAAGTACCCAAATTTTAGAAATAAAAACATCAAGAGAAGAAGCCTCTTGAGGAGCTTATGATAAAATTCATTTCTATATCTAAGGCTCAATTCTAAAGTATAGACGCGTGTCCTTAAGACCACCAAGCTTCTTTCCATTACTTGAAAAATTATATTGGATAGCTTGCTAAGCTTATTTCTAAAAGGTAACTAAGCACTTTTCCTAAAAACATTAGGAAAAACTTGAGGGAGCAAATGAACATGGAGACTTTGAGTGTAACAGCCCAGATCACTCGCTCATAGATATTGTCTGCTTTGGGCTTTGGCCTAGCCAAGCCCTCACGATTTTGCTTTTCCTGCGAACTTCCCAGAAGGTCACCTATCCTGGTACTACTCTTGCCCTAGCATGTTTAACTTTGGAGTTCTGATGGGATCCAAAGGGTTGGGGCATAGAAAACACGTCTTTAAGGGAGAGGTATCTATACCCTTATAAGGCGTACTTCGTTCCCCTCTCTAACTGGTATGGATTCTCACACTTTCCACCCCCCTTAGGGCCCAACCCTCTTTTGGGGTCCAACCTAGTTGGCATAACGGTTTGGTTACTAACTCTAATACCAATTTAATTGTCACGAACTGGTACCACATCGGGCTCGGGACAACCGCCGCATACTCAGGCTAAGGACACTCGCAGTATCCTTAATCCAACTATGCAAGGCTAATTGACTATCTCTTTTTTGTTTTTATTCTGAAAAATTTGGGCAGCACAACAACTATATTTTAAAAATCCCAAAACCTGCAAATGATTTTAAACACACTTCTATATTCCCATCCATCCACAACTTTAGGACTCTCTAGTCTACTCAAGGCAATCTCAACAACAATATCAAAAGATTCATACATAAAGTTATTTATAAAACATAAGGCAATTAAAAGTTATCTTACAAAATCATAAAGCATATCTACATAAACACATTTCACAAACCACTAGACAATAAAAGTACAAAATAAAAGACTGCCCATGTGCAGAAACACCTCGAAATGTCAAAAAGCTGCACGATCCTTATAGAGCTTCGAGCTCACTAAATTAACCTGCATGTAGCTCTTCGGCTCATAGACAACAGCCTTACACTGTAACACCACTAGTAGTAGCGCAGCCGGAGTTACCACCGGTGCTGAGAGAAGCTCTGCAATAAGTGAAATAGTGGGCATAGTACACTATGCAGCAGCAGCCTGGGGCTAGAGTGCCACAGATGCCACCATAAGTACCGCCACCACAACAGCCAATAGCGGTACCTAGTCATACACTAGGGCAACACCTGATGCTTAAAATTTCAGGTTATATTAAAGAGGTAAGGAACCTCGGGTGTAGTACTTTTGATGGGTGCGGTGGTTTTACAGAGACCAAAACCTAGATGAGGCGAATCACAGAGACATTTCATAATATGGGGATGCCTGATGAGATGAAGCTGAAGGATGTCATCTGATTGCTGGAGGGCGATGCTAGAGTTTGGTGGGAAAATGTCTAGGGAAGCTACCGTAATCAGATGATTTGGAGAGATTTTATCAGTGAATTCAACGAACAATACTACACCAGATTCGATTGAGATCAGAAGAAGGCTACCTTCTTTACATTAACACAAGGGAATAGGTCGGTGCACGAGTTTGAGACAGAGTTGAGGGAGCTCACCACTTATGTCCTTGAATCTGTGTGTGATGAAGAGAATCTATGTGTTCGGTTTGAGATAGGACTGCATTTGGCTATCCAGGAGAGGATGATGGTTACCTCAACTACTACATTCAAAGAGATGGTACAGTCAACTAAGAGAGTCGAGAAGTTGGTGAAAGAGTGTGGGAGACAGTGGGAAGAAAGGAACCAGAAAAGGAAGGGAGGAAGTTCTTTCAGCCAGCAGCCTAAAAGGAGTCGTGATAGTTCAGCACCGGGTAGTATTGGAGGCACTACATCATCAGCTGCCCACTTGCGGTTACCATGACTAGGGGGTCAGAGCACTGCCCCTACTACTAGCTCTGCTTCTCAAGCTCAATCATATCGGTCTAAGTAGTGTAGAAACTATCGAAAGGTACATGCAGGTAGGTTTACAGAGCCGAGGAAGTTTTTTTAGTATGGAGAAACAGGGCATCTGAGGATAGATTGTCTACAACAGATTTGGACTTCGACTCAGGGAGGAGATAGCTCAGTGCAGTCGGTGAGACATCGAGGGGGACTATCAGAGCGGGTGCTCAGTCTTTTGGATCTGCACAGAGGAGTGGTGTGGCTAATAGTGCACCGCCAGCCGGTCAACAACGCCTAGCTACACGAGCCCAAACACAAGTTTATGCAATAACGGAGGAGGACGTTCGAGTAAATCCGGACACAATTATTGGTGTATTTTCTGGATGACTGTTTCTTTGATGTTGTATTGCTATATTTTAATGCTTGTTTGCATAGTATCGGTAAATTCTTAAATAGTGTGAGTGCTAACCTATAATGTTATAAGGTATTATATGTGTTCTTGGTAAAGATGTTAAAGTGTTGATCGACACTGACACGTAAAGGTCTTTTTTCAATGTGACTTCCGCTAAGGATTTTCGTCATCCCTTGGAGCCATTAGATCCTCCTCTCATTTTGTTCACTATCTTAGAGAACAAGTGGCTTGCGATGAAGTATATACTGCATGTGAGATAAAGATCGGTGATGTTGTGTTAGAGGTAGATCTTATTCCTCTCGATCTACAAGATTTCGAGGTGATATTGGAGATTGACTGGTTAGAAAGGTATCGCGCTAAGGTTGACTATTTTAAGAAAGAAATGGAGTTTGAACCTCAGGATGTAAATTTACTGGTGAACGACGAGTATTCCCAAGTTGTTTGATATCGGTGATCAAGGCTAAGAGGTTGATTCGTCAGGGATGCCAAGCATTCTTTGCACATGTGATTGACACTTCGGCACAGAAGGTTAAACCGGGAGATGTCGCTATTGTGTGTGAGTTCCCTGATGTTTTTATGTAGGAGTTGCCTAGATTGCCACCTGATCAAAAATTTAATTTCACTATTGACTTGGTCCTGGGGACAACACCAGTATCTATACCACGGTATCGTATGGCACTGGCAGAATTGAAAGAGTTGAAGATTCAACTACAAGAGTTGTTGGACAAGAGCTTCATTAGGCCAAGTCATTCACTGTGGGGAGCACCAATATTATTTGTCAAGAAGAAGGATGGGACCCTCCACTTATGTGTTGATTATCGACAATTAAACAGAGTTACCATCAAGAATAACTATCCACTTCTTAGGGTTGATGATTTATTTGATCAGTTTAAAGGGGCTACAGTATTCTCAAAGATAGATCTGAGGTCTGGGTACCATCAGTTGAAGATTGATGAGAAAGATGTGCACAAGACTGCTT
>JAOQMP010037907.1:0-11577 GCA_027563575.1 Erythroxylum pedicellare | reverse complement strand
TACTTCAAAGCCAGAATCACATAATTGACTTACACTAATTAGATTATGCTTTAATCCTTCAACTAGCAGAACATTATCAATAAATGCAAATGAATTTTTACCAATTTTGTCGATTCCAACTGTTTTGCCTTGCTGGTTGTCTCCAAAAGTTACAGATCATCCTTATTTATTTTGTAGGTCTAGGAACATAGGCCTTCTTCCTGTCATGTGTCGTGAGCATCCACTGTCCAAGTACCATTGGTGCTGGTTGCTTTTTCCAAGAAGGGAAATCTGCAATATATATTATGTCTTTCTTAGGTACCCATATTTTTTTAGGTCCTTTAGGGTTAGATTTACGATAATTCCTCAAATAATAAGAATATTGCTTCTTTGGATGTCTATATTACTATTAGTGATCCCGAAACCACTCTTATCCTTTGGATGTCTATATTTTCTAGGCATATCATTCATCCTTTTAGTACTTTCAATAAATGTTGATAAATTTACTAAAATACTATTAATCATTTATTTCAATTGATTAATTTCCTCAGATCTATCTATAGTTACTTTCTTTTTCATATCGTCTACTTGTTTATTAAGGCAGTCGTTTTCCTTCTTTAACACTTTCTTGCTCTTCAAGCTTTCTACAAATTTCTGTTTTAAAATCTTATATTGCTTTAATATAGCATGTGAATCGTCTAACAATTCTACATATGCCTCTTGAATATCATTAAAGTTAGAAGTTACCTCATCGTTGTATTCTTTTTTAGCTACTAAGCATATATTTGCTTGTTCTGATGCTTCTGAATCAGAGTCAGATTCAGATGAGTCCAAATCTTCCCACGTTGTCATCATGCTCTTTTTGTTTTCTTTACTTTTCTTCTATTTTCTTTTGAGTAATGGACATTCAAACTTGTAATGTCCTGGTTTGTTGCACTCGTAGCAGATGATAGACATTTTCTCATTCTTAGCTTCGTCTTTGCTATTCTTCTTAAAAGAAAAGTCTTTATTTTCTTTCGCTTTCTTTTTTCACATCATCTGAATCTTTCTTAAAATGAAGGATAATTCATCATCATCTTCACTTGAATCTTGATCACATTCATTAGCATCATCATTCTTGATTTCTTCAATCATTAATGCTTTTAAAGATCTACTTATATTTTTCTGATTCTTTTGATTCTTCTAACCAGCCTTTAATTCAATAGACTTATCTCTTCTAAGTTTATCTTCTGCATCAAGCTCTACTTCATGTATCTTCAGTGAACCAAACAATTCGTCTAGATTCAACTTGCTTAAGTCTTTGGCCTCTTCTATTGTTGTAACTTTAGGTCTCCATCTTTTAGTTAGACTTTTAAAAATCTTTCTGACATGATCTTGATTATCGTAGATTCTCCCAAGAGCTTTAAGTCCATTAACGATCGTTTGATATCGTCCAAACATCTGATCAATAGTCTCCTCATCTTTCATCTTGAACAGCTCATACTGATGAACAAGAATACTGATCTTGGACTCTTTCACTTGATTTGTGCCTTTGTGTGCAATGGCTATTGTGTCCCACATCTCCTTTGCAGATACGCATTCATGAACCTTATCATATTCACTTCTATTTAGGGCAAAACTTATAAAGAACTTAGCCTTTGAGTTTAACTGAAATCGAGCTTTTTGATCAGCTGACCATTTGTCACGAGAGATGATATTGCCTTCATCATCTGTTGGTGTATATGGACCATTCTCGACGATATCCCAAAGATCATTATGTGTGGATTCTACGAAGAGCCGCATTCTGTCATTCCAATAATGATAATCCTCACCATTGAACGCAGGAAGTCTTGTGACTGAGGCACCTTCAACTATAAAAACATGTGATTTAGCCATGGATCTTTGTCCTCACTTTATGACAGTGTTTCTTGGAAACCTTGCTTTGATATCAACTGAAGTAAATCACTTGTTAATATAGAAATTTAATATGATATGTAAACTACACAAGAAGGGGGGTTGAATTGTGTAATCTTTTCGAAGACATTAATCTTTTAAAACTTCTTGAATTTTTTTACAAATAATTCAAATGATTACTAAAACACTTTGCTAAAGTTGATAAGTAATGCAATCGCAAGTAATATTATCTAATTGACTACCAACAAAAAAAATTAAAAGTAAGGGTTAGAGAATAGACACTACAATTTTATATTAGTTCACCCCAAACCTTGATTTACGTCCAGTCCTTAGAGTTAGTCTGAGATTTCACTATACTCTTCAACTTTACAAGTATTCTTTCTAGACTTATAAAGCCTCTTCAGGTCTCTCTCACAAAATATTATTTATCAGCTATATTAGCCTCTCCAGGGTCTAGCCTTCCTTTCTCTCTCTAAGAAAAGTATTTTTGAGTTTTAGGTCACAGAGGTATTCGCTCACTTCTTTCACACTTTGATTATAGAATATTTGCTAATGTAAAAGCATTCGTTATCTTAGGTTTCGACTAGAACTAGTATTTATAGCCTAAGTCTCTAATTGTCTTCTTGAGAACTGCTTCTTGAATCTTTTAGAAATGGATATTAGTTGAGTCCTGTAATTAACTCCAACTAGCTAACTGTTTGACGTTCTAGAATATCTTCCTTTTGTATCGTTTGGAATAATGTTTTTTCTGTTATTATGTTTGTCTGTTATTCAGCTTTGTCTATTATATCGCTTCGTCTGATGTCGTGCTTCGTCTAGTGTTGCGTACCGTCTGGTGTTGACCGCACACCTTCTGAGTTGGCTAAGTGTTACTTACATTTTTCTGCACACTTAACACTTAACAAACTTTTTCTGCACACTTAAAATTCTACACGTAGAGCTTTGCTTTGTGATTTCCATATCTGACTGATCCCAATAGGCTAGTATCTGTATCTGTATCTAGAAGGAGCTCAGTCACAATAAATAATAACAAATCTAGAGTCGCATAATCATTTATATTTGTATATTTATGATTATGAAATATATGACCATAAAACCTTTTTTGAAATTGTGATGATAATGTGATGTGCCATGATAATATGATTGATTTGATTATACACATTCTGAAACAATGTATGTGAAATGTGAGTCATTTATTATATCTTATTGAGAAGGAAAATGATTGTGAAATTAGTTGGTTGTATGATATTTGTGTATCTAACTTGAGTGAGATCATCAATGATGGTTCACTCATTAAGTTTGCAAAACTTATCAAAAATTGCAACGTGGATTTTTAGATATAAGACAGGAGACCTAGTTCGTAAGATTTTCTAGAGGAAAATTTTGGAATAAGATATAGCTCAAAGGTATGTCAGCTAACATAAGAGGAGTTATGGATTGTATTTTACAGTTTTTTTAATCATATAGAACTTTTGTATAAGGGATTGTAAATACTTGTTTCAATGTAAACATTTGTCAATGAATGAAATGAAGTGTTTAATGCTTTAAGTATTGTATATTCTTTGTGATGCCATTTAAGAGATTATGTTTGCTCTAATATACCATTTTCATAGGATATGCACTTGAATGTCCTCTAGATGTTCAGATATATACTCTATGGCAGTGGGGTGTTAAAATTTTAGTATCAGAGCATGGTTTAGCATCCATAGGGACATATAAGAGTATTGATACATGATAAATAGTGAGAGACTCAGTTAGTGATCACAACTATTTTGTTATAGGTCACCTGCCATAGGAGATCAAGTGGGAGAGTCAGCTAACATAGAGTCTATAGGAGCTAATAGAGAGTCTCCTGTACTTGAGTTTGAACAAATACCTTTGAGAATCTTAGAGAGGAGGGAAAGGAGATATGATAAGCTTCGGAAGCAAAGGGTTGTAGACTTCTATAGAAGCACAGACCCTGCTAAGGATAAAGATGGCTAGAGATAACTAAAAGAGTGTTTGATTAGATAGATTGTGAATCAAATGAGAGAATTGATTATACAGTCTCACTTTTATAAGATCCAACATATCAGTGGTGGAAGATTGTACCAGGTAGTGCCACCAGATCTTGTAGTTTGACTTGGAAGGATTTTCTGAAGGTATTTAAAGAGAATTACATGCCGAAGATTTATCTAGATAGAAAGATGAAAGAATTTCTAGAACTGAAACAAAGAAGTCTTTCAATAGCAGAGTATGAGATAAATTTTAATAAATTAATGGGGGTATGCAATTGCATTAATCCTAGTTGAAGAGGACAAATGTAGGAGGTTTGAAGATAGGTTAAATATAGAGATCAGAATGAGGCTAGCCATTTCTAATTTAGGTAGTTTTATGGAACTCTGAGCAGCCTCGATCAAAATTGAACAGTTGTTGAAGGATGGTTAGGAAGAGTATAGATAAGAGTCTAGAGGGGAGAGAAAGAGTGAATCTCAGGCTGATTCTGGTAAAAGCTTCAGTAAACGTCAGAATAGATTGACTTGATTCCAGGCTAGATCGAGACAATCTGGGTATCGACCAAGAGGTGAATTTGTTCAGATTGGTAGAGGTAGAGGACAAGTGCCCTCTAGGTAGTCACAACAGATGCCTAATTGTGAGCACGATGGTAAGAAGCATGGTGGTGAGTATTGGAGGTCATCGAGAAATTGTTTCTGATGTGGCTTTGTTGACCATTAGATCAGAGATTGTCCTGAGCCTTTGGGACCACAATCTGGAATGAGAAGAGGAATAGTGACTAAGATGACGGTCCAGCAGAATGGATCTATTGGATCAGTACAGAGAGGCAGAGCTAGAGGCAGGACACAATCAGGTGAGCCTAGTGGCAGGACTGAGGTGTAGAGTAACCAGCTGCAGTCTTAGCCTAGGGTCTATGCCATCACCAAATAGGAGGCACATAACTCCCTAGATGTGATGGTAAGTGTTGAATGTTTTAAATTTTGAAACATTTGCATTAGTAGATCTAGGATCTACACATTCATTCATCATATCACATCTGGCATCTAGATTCCATTATGAGAGACAGATACTAAAATGTGGTTTAGTAGTGAGTACTCTGGTAAGTAGTACAACAGTGATTGGGGAGATATTTAAGGAGTGTATTATACGAATCGATTAGGTAGAGTTAGAGGCTAACTTGATAATACTACAGTTGAAGGAGATAGATATTATTCTAGGCATGGATTGGTTCACTACTCATAGGGCCGTGATGAACTGCTATACTAATGAGGTCATCATTGAATCCCCTAGTCAACCAAGAGTACTGTTTCGAGGTATTAGTCAAATAGTGCTAGCCAGGTTCATTTCTTTGATGAATGCCTTGAAATTGATCCGAAGTGGATGTGAGGCTTATTTAGCCTACGTGACTGACACCCGTACTGGGCAGACAATTTAGGAAATTCTGATTGTTAAGGATTTTTCAATTGTGTTTCCCAGTGAGTTACCAAGGTTACCCCCAGAAAGAGAAACAAAGTCCACAATTGACCTTATTTCATATACCACTCCTATATCAATTCCTCCATATAGGATGGAACCTATGTAACTAAAGGAGCTCAAGGCTCAGTTGCAAGAGTTATTAGATAAGGGTTTCATTAGACCCAATGTGTCACCTTGGGGAGCTCTAATGTTGTTTGTGAAGAAGAAGGATGGGACATTGAGGCTATGTATTGATTACAGGCAGTTGAATCAAGTGACGATGAAGAATAAGTATCCTCCACCGAGGATAGATGACTTGCTTGATCAATTACAAGGAGATCGGGTGTTTACAAAGTTTGACTTGAGATCAGGGTACTATCAATTGTAGATAGTAGAGCCTGATATATCGAAGAGTGCATTTAGAATGAGATATGGGCACTTCGAGTTTTTTGTGATGCCATTTGGGTTGACTAATTCTCCAGCAGCTTGTATGGCCTTAATGAATAAGGTATTTCAACCTTATTTAGATCGTTTTGTGATTATGTTTATTAATGGCATTTTGGTGTATTTGAAGTGTAGAGAAAATTATTCTAATAATTTGAGATTGATTCCATAGATAATGAGGGAGAAACAGTTGTATGAAAAGTTAAGTAAGTATGAATTTTGGCTTGATCAAGTAGTATTCTTGGGTCATATTATGTCTGGACAAGGCATACAGGTAAACCCGAAGAAAATAGAAGTCATGTTGAAGTGGGAAGCGCCAAAAAATATGACTGAGATTCAGAGTTTTCTCAAATTAGCTGGTTTTTACAGAAGGTTTATCAAGGGCTTTTCATTGACCTCAACCCCTTTGATAAAACTTCTAAGGAAGAATGTGCCTTTTAGAAAGAATGGTGATTGTTAGAGGAGTTTTAAGGAGCTAAAGCATCGGTTAACTACAACACCAATATTACTTATTCCATCTACATCTGGAGGATATGTTGTGTACAGTGATGCTTCACACCAGGGTTTAGGATGTGTACTGATGCAGTATAGTAGGGGTAATAGCATACGCATCGACACAGTTGATGTCGTACAAGTTTAATTACTTAGCACATGATTTAGAACTTGCTAGTGTAGTATTTGCTTTGAAGATTTGGAGACACTACTTGTATGGTGAAACTTTTTAGGTATTTACTGATCATAAAAGTCTAAAATATTTGTTGAGTCAGAAGGATTTAAATATAAGACAAAGGAGATGGATAGAATTGTTGAAAAATTATTATTGTACAATCGAGTATCTCCTGACAAAGCTAATATGGTAGTTGATGCATTCATAAGGAAGTCCAATAACAGTGTGGCTTAAGTATAGTTATCGAGGTTACTGAGCCTAATTCAATTAAGAGCACTGAATGTTGAATTGAATTTGAGGCAAAACGAAGCATTGATAGCTACATTGAAGTTGAGACCTGTATTGCATGAAAGAATCAGAAAGGCTTAGAACAAAGATCCAAAATTGGTTAAATTAATTAAGAAGTTGAAAGTGAATATGGATTTTGAATTTGAATTGAGAGATGGTACATTGTGGTTAAAGAAAGATTATGTGTGCCCGATGTTGATGATTTGAGGAAAGAGATTTTGAAGGAAACACATGTAGTAGCCTATGCTATGTATCCTAGTATGATCAAGGATGAATACATGGCTAAGTGTTTGACTTGTCAACAAATAAAGGCTGAACATTAGGCTTCGATTGGTATATTATAGTCCTTGCCTATTCTAGAGTGGAAATGAGAGAGAAACACAATGGATTTTATTATATGTTTTTCGAGGACTCTGAGGAAACATGATGCTATTTGGGTCATTGTTGATAGATTGATCAACTTGGCTCACTTCTTACTAGTGAGATAGAATAACTCACTAGATCAGTTAGCTCGGAGATATGTGAATAAGGTGGTGAGGTTATATGGAGTTCCAGTGTCTATTGTATCAGACAAGGATCCTAGATTTACCTTGAGATTTTGGGGTAGTCTATAGATAGCTTAGGGTACAAAGTTGAACTTCACTACTGCATTTTATGCATAGACAAATGGACAAAGTGAGAGAACGATTAAAATTATTGAAGATATGCTAAGGGACTATATATTGGAGTTTTAAAGAGTATGGGATCAATATATGGCTCTGATTGAATTTGCTTTTAACAATTAGATCACAGTAGCATTGGTATGGCACCGTATGAGGCATTATATGGAAGGAAGTGTTGATGACCTTTATGTTAGGATAAAAAGGGTCTAAGAATTGTTGAAGGCCTAAAATTGATTCAGGATACTGTGGATAAAGTGAAATTGATCCAAAGTAGAATTAACGTGGCACAAGATAGATGGAAGAGTTATATGGATCAACATAGGAGGGACATGGAATATCAAGTTAGAGATAAAGTACTTTTGAGAGTATCACCTTGGCGATGAGTGCTGAGGTTCGATAAAAAGGGCAAGTTAAGTCCTAGATACATTGGTCCTTATGAGATCAACGAGAAAGTTGGACCGTTGGCTTATAAGTTAGGCTTACTGGATGAGATGTATGAAATTCACAGTGTGCTCTATGTCAGTATGCTTAGGAAGTATCGACCTGATCTTACTTATGTGTTACTAGTTTAGGAAGTTGAAATTGCACGTAATTTGAGTTATATTGAAGAATCGATAAAGATAATTGGCTATCAGAATAAACAGCTGAGAAATCGAGTGATTCCATTTGTGAAAGTCCTTTGGAAGAATCATTTGAGTGAGTAAGTCATATGGGAAACAAAGGAGCATATGAAAAATTAGTATCGCTACCTATTTGACCATTTAGGTAAGAATTTCGAGGACAAAATTTCTTAAAGAAGAGAATTGTGATATCCTATTTTTTGGTATATGCTTAGGGTTTAACCCTGGATTAAGTATTGTATATACATGCATAGCATTAGCATTCATACACAACTTGATATTTGTACACATTACAAGTTAGCATATGCACTTAATTGGCATGTCCTAGGGTATGAAAATGTTAAGTGATTATGATGTGCATTGTGTTTTGGTATGTCTTGAATTTTGGTATGATTGGATTTCAATTAGTAAATTGGAATTAAATGTTATGGATTAGGAAATTGATGGATTAAAATGTACATTTTGACTACAACAAATGTCAAGTGGCAAGATAAATTGATACATGAAAAATTAGGGTGATTAAGCTTAAAATTGAGTGACATTTGGCATAGTTAAATTGGTGACAAATAGATTAGTAATTAAATGACAATTGGATCAATTAGTATGTGACAAGTGTACCAAGATTGGAGTGACATGTGGACCGATTATTAGGAGAAAAATGGATACTAAATGTATGGATTAGTGGCAGCATCTTGATTAGAAAATGTAATATATGCTTTAAGACAAATGTTGACATTAAATGGTGACATCTATCATATGATGTAGCAAGTTTTTGCAGCTGAGTTTTGCTGCTTCTTTCCTTTGTTCCTTTTATTGAAATAGCTCCTTCTTTTCTCCATAATTTTTTTTGAACCCTTGCTAAGTTTCTACAACAAAACCACATGTATATCCTTCACCAAATTGCCAGAAAACTAGCTGAATGTGATTTTCATTTTTGCTGTGCAAAAATCACCTTGCTTTCAACATAAGTTTGAATTGATTTTTTCTTGCTTGGGAGGATTGGTTGATCTGGAATTTTATGTTCAATTGGAATACTAATAGGTAAGTAACAATCTGAGTTTTATGGCATGTCAAATGATATAAGAATGATGCTTGAATTGGAATGAAATGCATGTGATTTTGGTGAAGATATGTGCTGGAAAATGTTAATTAAACTTGGAAGTTTTCTATGCCTATTTTGGTGGATGAAAACTGTGGGATATAGATTGATTTATGGATGAATTAGGTCTACATTTGATGTATAATGAAGGTGGATTTATGCTAAATAAATATGTTAATTAAGTGTGCTTGAATTGAGAAAGAATTAGACCTATATGCATGATAATGAAAGATAGATTTCTGGTTTGATTTTTGATGCATGAAAGACTAGGATTTGTGAGCTATCAATTGAATAATTTTGAAATGGAATAGGAGAAGTTATTGATGAGGAATTGGAGTATGATTTAGGCCTAATTGAGGTATAGTTGATGAACTATAAAGAGGTTGTTTTAATTTTGGTGTATTAAAAAAATGGAAAAGTGAAAGAAGAATTGCTGGAATATGCTAGCTATAGTGTTTTCACTAAATATGCATTGGTATGTTGGCCATAAGTTGATCCATATACATCAAAATGGCATGATTTTTAGTTTAGATTACACTAGAGACATGTGGCTATATTTTTCATGAAGGACTAGAATTTTAATTATATCTCTGAGAGTTTCAAAATATGGCTTGAAATTGAGTTTTGGATTATATCACTGTTTGAGAACAGTATGCAGTATTTTGGCTATAACATGCAGAAAACCAAATTGTATGAATTTTTGTTCATTAGAAACTTAAGACATATGGCCATGTAAAATTGACCCAAAAATCCAATTTAAGAAGAGCTTGAATTAAACTTGAATAAGAGGTAGTGAAGTACGACTGTGGCAGATAGGATACATTAAAGGGTAGCACAATCGTGCACAAGCACGGTCCTAATAGAGAACAAACACCAAGATGTGCATGATCGTGCACAAACATGATCGTGACAGTGAAGGTGTATAGTTAGTTCACAGCTTTTGACACCCATCACTCTTTTCACCATAACTTCTTCTTTGAACCTTCGATTGACTTGAAATTTTAACCACAAGTTGCTCACACATTGTCCTTCCTCTCTGCCAAAATTTCAATGTCATCTAAATTTATTAGGAAAGGATTGGTAAATGATTGGTTGATGATGTTAATAATCAAGTGTATTGAGCTATGAACCATAGTGCATGATTGAGTGATGAACTTAGATTAACTTTGTATTATTGAGGTGTAAACCTAAGTTCAAATTAGACATATATGAGCTTTGAAGTATGAATGGTCAGAGATGTGAATAAATGAAACATACCCATAATAGTCATTGGGCATGCATTGAACATGACATACGCATATATGTGCACAAATGAATAAGTATTTGATTTATCGACTTTGTAATGTGAATTATGTGTGAATTGTATGATTCTAGACGCTCAAGTCAGACGTCATTCAGACATTGCCAGAGCATCTAGGCAACAATATAAATTGGAGCATACTATGAGTTAACCCGGATGATCTTCCTAGGATTGATTTATTTTGCTTAACTTTAAATTATTGAATTGTTTGTGATTTGTATGTGAATTCCAGACTTTAATAGTCCGAGGAATTTGATATCCGGGAGTTTATTGGAGACGCTTTATTTGCAACTGAATTCTGAATGATTTTAGAATATTTAACAAAAGTTGAATGCCGGACTGAGCTCCGATGAATATAAGATTATGTTTGTGCATCATAAGTGAATGTTATTCATGGCATATTCTATTATTTGATGCATTTCATAAAATGCATGTTCAGATAAATGCGTTGTGATTAGAGTAGCCAGTCTGAAAGAGCTTTAAGCTCAGAATTATGTACGTAGACCTTTGCTTCATGATTTCTATTTATAACTGAGCCTAATGGGCTAGTATCTATATCTATATCTGAAATGCACTCGATCACCACAAATAATAATGAATTTGGAGTCTCAAATGCCTCTGCATTTGTATATTTATTATTATGAAATATATGATTATGAAATCTTTTCTGAAATTGTTATGATAAAGTGATGTGCCATGATAATGTGATTGATTAGGCTATACATGTTCTGAAAGACTTTATGTGAAATGTGTGTCAATCATTATATCTTATTCAAAGGGAAAGTGTTTATGAAAATCGTTAGTTATGTGATATTTGTGTAAATGGCCTAAGTGAGATCATCAATGATGGTTCACTCATTGAGTTCGCAAAATTCATCAAAAATTGCGATGTGGCTTTCCAACTATAAGACAAGAGACCTAGTTCCTAAGGTTTTTTAGAGGAACATTTTTATTAAGATATGGTTCAAAGGTCTGTCAACTAACATCAGAAGATTTATAGATTGTATTTTGTAGTTTCTTTGACATATAGAACTTTTGTATAAAGGATTGTAAGTATTTGTTTCAATGACTACAATGAAAACTTTTGTCAATGAATGAAATGAAGTGTTGAGGTTTTAAGTATTGTATATTATCTATAATTCCATTTAAGAGATTATGTTTAATCTAACATACAA